>APFE031642222.1:0-21953 GCA_000404065.3 Pinus taeda
ATTTTAAGGTCTTTTGCCTGAATGTTGTTCTATTAGCTCTTGTTCAAAGAAGTATTGAATTGAGGCAACACAGTACCAGTTTCAAAAAATTACGTGTAAGTATAAAGTTATTATTTTACAAATTGCTAAATTCAATTCCAAATCTTGAATAGTGAGAAGTTACATTTGCTTTCTTAATGTTTACAACTCTTAAAATGCCAAAACACGCAAAACTTCCAATTGTAAAATTAAGATTTTAGGGTGTTATGGCTTCATGCTTATTTGTAAGTCCTATTGCATGAATCACTAAATTAAGGAAACAAATAACCAATTTCAAAAAATTATGTGTAAGCATTACATTATTTCTTTTAAAAATTCTTGAATTCAATTTCAAATTTGAAATAAGTAAACGTTATATATCCTTTGTTACGTTTTAAAGGTTATATAATGGGAAAAAAAGGAAAATCTATAGCGTCAAAGGAATACATAGAGAAGATTAAAGAAAAGATTAAGAGCATGGACGTTGGACCAGCACAACAAGTGAACTTGGGCACATTACGCATGTCAGATTCAACCTACAAGACACAAAATTCAGGTACAATGACTTGGCATGAGATATTTGAATTTTTTTAGCAAAGAGAATGGTTAAAAATCCCAAGAGCTACTGAAACAAAGGATAAACGGTTTGAAGCAATTAGAGAAGTAGAGTTACATAAAATAACAACTAGGGCCAGAATGTTTCCCTATTATGACGTGATTTCATGGATTATCTCTCGCACTGATACTGAAACTCGAACAATATCTGACCATCAAGAAATTGTGATAACGTCCTGGAAATCTAAAGCGTTATCGGCCATATATAAGCTCAGTACCTGATAAATCCCACTCAATTTTGAGTTCCTTCAGAAGTTCTGAAGTACTGTCTTGAAGAAATGTCAAGAGAATTATAATATAGTAATTAGAGCATGGTTGAAGAAAGAAGCAAAAAGTTTCAAGCTCAAAGGAAAAAAAGGACTATCCAATAACTATTTTAAGAAGTCTATTAGATTTCCTATTAAAATGCTAAGCATATTATATGGGGAATAAGATCTTGAGCATTGCAAAATTAAATGGATCCCAATAATCCATAGCATTTTGAATGAGGGGGAACACCTAAACAGGGTTAACCTGTTGTCACACAATATCATAGATACAGTGAAGTTGCTAGTTTCATCTTGCCCCGAGTTCAATTATATTTTTTGTATGTCTGCATATTTGTTAGATGTTGTTATTGCATCGGTCCCTTTTCCGGTCATGAAATGGAATTACCTTTCTGACCAACAACTAGCGATTCAAAATTATGCTCTTATTCTATGGAAAACTAATTTAAATACCATTTTCATGATATTTTCCACTATGTTTTGATTCCTTTGCATCAAGTCTTATTTGGAAAAATACCTCGCAGGAATAAGTGATAATGTGAAAGAAGGCCTAGAATCAACAGATCACTAGTTTGTTAAAGAATTATTTTCCTACAACAAAAATTTTTGGTAGCGAAGTTGGTCCCCATCTTCCGCCCTGATATCTTCCGGAAATACCTGTTTTGAGATAAGTGTCTAATCAAGTTGTTTTGTATGGACAAGCCAAAAAGTTGAGTAAGATGTAAAAGAAGCTCTGGCCTAATTTCCCAGTAAAGTTTGGTGACATTAATATCTGACATAAAGGGCACAGAATCATAGAAGCCATAGAGCATGAGGAAATTTGGTTATTTACTTTGCCCCGTTATAACTATGATCCATAAGGTTTTATTAGTAATCATTATATAACGATCAGTTATATTAAAAATTTCATACATCAGGGACCACCTTTCGATGATGTTTTTATGTGCATTAATGATTTTCAGCAAGTTGTCCAAAGAAGAAAAGTCCTACATAGTGAATCAAGATGACAATTGCAAGAATTTAGAGAGGAATTGTACGCAATTTTTCTAAAGGAAAAGGCTTTACACCTCAACATTTCATTCCAAGAGTTAAAGTCTACTAATATTTTGCAATTTAATTTCAATGAACTCACTTCAGAGGCTTCTATTGTTTCTTAGAAGGGAAAAGCAATAGAAAATGAAAAATTAGAAGCTTTTGTTATCGCAGGTGAAGAAGTTAAATCCACATCAATACAAAATTTGAAAGAGGAACAGGAAGCTACAAAAAGAGCAAAGACTCGAGAAAAAGAAGAAACAATTAAACAAGAGATTATTGTCATTAATTCTCTTGAGAAAGCAGAGCAAGAGTAACCAGAAAGTGCATAAGTCAAAGAAATGGAAGTACCTAAGGAGAAAGAAAAACAGGTATCTTCTAAAACCAGTACCAAGGAAAATGAGCAAAAGATGGAATCATATAACAAACTGGATACTATATCTATTTTATCTCCTCAAACATCAGTAACACCAATTTCTACTAAGACTCCTTGGGAATCGTTCTTATTTAAACTAATTTTTGAATTAGAGCCAATTGCGGATACATTCCATCTTTGACAGATTATTATTTTAATAGTCAAACAAAATCAATTGTTCGAAGAACAAAGAAACGAAAACATGATACTCTGGAAACTATATATGAATTCAGCTGGCAGGCTCAGGGTGATGTAAAGGAAAAATCTCAGGACTTTTCCTGAGCTTTAGGAGCTTCTATCAATTGCAATCAGTATCATTTGAACGAGCTTGCGGCTTCATATGACAACAATTTATAAAAGATTAAATTTTTGGAGGAAAAGTTGAAGAAAAGTGAATTTTTCAATGAAGAAAACTAGCAGCGACATTTTGCTAATTTAATTCAAGGATTTACTATACAAAAAGAAAACCTGCAGAAAGATTTTTAGAAACAAGTGGAAAAAGTGAATGCAAAATATGGACAAGAGATTCAAGAATTAATAAGATTACATGAAGATCAAACCTGTATATGGAAGAAAGAAGCATAAACAATTTTGTCATTATTTCCACAACTTTGCAACAAGAAATTGAATCTATTAAATATCAAGTGAATGAGAATCAAGAGGCAACATAAAGTCTCGATATTTTCAAAGATCAAGCTTTACAAATTTGTCTAATTTTAAGGAAGAATCAATCAAAGTTCTATTAAAAAAATGGATAAAATCACAATGGTTTATCAAGAAATTAAAGATTTAAGTGAAAGATTTGATTCATTGGTAGAAGAAGACAAATCAATTAAAAGCAAGTTTCTCTCTATGCTTGATTGGGAAAACAAATTTCAATCTACTAAAATTACAAGAGTTTATAAGAGGGACAAGAGATTGATGCTTACTTCGCTAAGTTGCAGCGAGAGAGAGAAAAAAGAAATCAGAGCATGCATACAAATGGAATATGAGTAATGTTTATAAATTTGGGAAAAGGGAACATACTTTATAGAAGAATTTGACCTATCAAGTAGCAAGTCATTAAAGGAAGCAGTTCCAGGAGAATTAAAACAACCAACAAAAGATCTTGTTTCCACAGACCAGGTAGAAATAAAAAACATTATAGTTTGGACACAACAAAGTTTCCAAAAACTTCTGCCACTGCCTTTTGAGCAAATCAGACTTATTGCCAAGTTTGAGGTCAAATATCATAGGAAGAATAAAGAGGCACAAGGATTAATTGCCATATGTTAGATCAACATCAATCACTTTCCTCCCATTTGTTTATCTACGCTCTGCGACATATATTCACAATGGGAAACTATATCGAAGTACATGCACCTGACTTGCTACCTAGTATCAATTATGCAGACTCTAAAGATGAGGAGTAGATCCTTGCTTCCTTGCCAAATTTCAATTGAACATACAACATTTTAGAATCCAGTCTTTAGTTTCACAAAAGCTATTGGTTTTGATGCTTCAATACCTATTTTATTTTATTATATCTTAATATTTATAGACCTATATGCGTCCGTGCAAAGGATCCAGAATCAGTGAAGACGACAGACTTGAATGTTTTTAATCAATTTTGAAATGCCATATTTTTTCAATACATTTTCCAATGTTCATGTCTAATGAATTATGGCATTTATGTCTGTAAATTATTTTAATTGCTTAATAAATGCCCCTAATTTTACTCTATGATTTGTGTTGTTTGATTCTGAGAGAGCGCTTGAAAACTTAAGAATCCTTGTCAAAATTTTGCAATTTACATTTTTTTATAATAAAAAATTAAAGAATTGTAGAGTCACTTATTCCTAGTTGATGATTGTAATACAATAGTCAAATGTAGGAAAATTTGCTATTCTCTATGACATAGAAATTGTTGTTAATTAACTTTAAATCATGCATGTGTAAATATTCCAGAAAATACTAAAAACAACATGGTGGGTAGTATCAAAATCGAAAATATTTTTGAAGTTTTTTATTGAAATGTTCAGCCAAAACTTATCTGTTCAATCTTGTGAATTCAACTCCAATCAGGAATTTAAATTTCATGATATTAGGTGTGGTGTTATGCTCGTTTAAACCCTTTAATTGTTGGTATTTAAATTGATTAAATCATTGATTAAATGAGAATTTGTAATCGATATTGATACATGCATAATGTACAAGAGTTTTGAAAAATATGTCAAAGTGTCCAAGTGGGAATTGGTATGGACATTTGCTATGGGCCAAAATTTCTAGATACAGAATTTTGACTATCTTGTAAAATATTATATCCATGGCCATCAATGGCTCGATTGAATTGTAGATCTTAGTTTACTTTTAGTTTTAGATAGATAGTGGGACCTTTTTTACAAGTGATATAAAGACATACTGACTTCTTCCAAGATGATTTTTTGCCACCTCTCAACAGTTGCTTATTTATTTAAATTGAATGCAAAGAAATGAATTGTTGCAGTCATAAATGTGCCTTGATCCCTATTCACAATCATAATACATATAATATAACACACTCATCTATTTCTTGTTAAAATGTTTATCACTGTATGTGGCACATTAAACTTGCTATTCTTTTGAGCATTGTTGTACATTTTTGCTCAACATAGATACATTGTACTAGTTCTCATTGCACTGTTGTCGCTTTTTGTGTATGTGTGTCATTATGTCCATGAAAACCGACATGCCTATAATACCAAGCACAACGTGACAACAAATTCTATGTTGAACCTCGGTTGCACACTGAGTATGCCCAGGGTCCCAACAGAAAAGTTATTATACACAAAGCTCGCACAAGGAATTGACCAAATACTTGCACATTTTCTCAAAACTTCTTTGTCAATTACTATGTTCTTGTATTCATTTGTGCCAAGTATTTAGCAATGAATACAACTGCAACTAGAGAATTCAAAGTTATCAGATTGTTGCGCTGACAAAGTAGGTCTTTTTAAAACATATGTTATTTCTCCAGCTCAATCAGTGTCAATGAAAATTGTTCTTCTAGTAGCTAAATACAAAGAGAAACACAAAACAATGTGCACTACTTGACTACTTGACATTTAGCAATGTGTTTCCAAGTCTACGAATAGCTTCATTTTGTTGTCTTGATAAGACATGCAATCTTTTTCCCAGTTTGTTTAAATGCAATTGTAATGGAGTGATCCATTTTTTTCATATAAGAATTGCATTATGTTTCTGCATGATAGGCATCTAAAATAGATTCAACATATGTGTTTCCTTGCTACATTATGTTCTTGTATTCAATTGTCTCAAGTATTTTTCTTTGAATATAATTGTACCTACGAATAAATATAAACTTCTTGGCTTCTTTTTCAATAATGTGGATGGCTATGCGTGGGAGGCTCTGCAGCTTGATCTAGGGTTAGGGTTTTGACGTTGGGCACCATGGCAGGATGTGCAGGGGGGAGTGCTGCTCCCTCCTACAGTCAAGTAGTTACGGATAGAAGCAAGGACGTGGGAAAGCAGCGTTTCAAGAAACCTTTGGAGAAGACAACAGTGGCAATTAACACGGACATATTGGGAGGAAACAAACCTCATGAACAGGAAGGGGAGCAGTAGGAAGCTAGTAAGGAAAAGGAAAAAGGGGATAGCAATTAAAAACCTACTTCTATAAGGACAATTGGGGTTTGCAAACCTAAGTCGAACATCATTCCTCGAGTCATCTTGAGCAACCCTATGCTACAAGCGCATAGGGATCATATGACAGAACATGCAGTCATCAGCAAATTCATGGGAATATGGCCAACGAAGGGGGCACTACATGTATGGATAAGGAGCCACTGGAAGCCAAAGGGGGAAATACATCTTCATCTGGGATCCAAGGGATTCTTCACAGTAGTATTCATAAGCCTAGAGGATAAAGACAGAGTGTTTAAAGGAGGACCATATTTCTATGCTGCTACAGGCCTCTACATGCGGCGATAGATGATGAACTTTGTTCTGGAATGTGAGACATTTACATCGGTACCGGTATGGATCAGACTATACTTCCTTCCTCTAGATTATTGGCTACTGGAATCGCTAAAAACAATAGGCAACAAACTGGGGCATTTTCTAAAGATCTCATATGCGACTCTAAAAGGAAAATACACCTCCTTCGTCGGGATATGTGTGGAAATGGACTTATCTGGAGCATTTCTGGACGCGATAATTTTAGAAGTATATGATGAAGAATGGGTATAGGCAGTGGACTATGAGCACATCCCATTTAGGTGTCGCAAATGCCATTAGCATGGGCATCTATATAGAGATTGCCCAACAAACAACATCGAGAGAAATGTGAAAACCACTGTGGATAAAAATCCTGAGGGTTTTCCAAAGGTTAGGGGCAAAGGGAAAGGTGGAAAGAGGCTGCAAAAGAAGATCAACGACGAAAGACACCCGAACCACAATAGCTTTCAGATCCTAGAAGAAGAAGAAGGAAGCAAAGAAACAAACCAGGAAATGGAGAACATTATCACTGAGAAGGAAAGGGATGACAACATGGAAGATATCATAGAAAACATTATGAAGATAAAGAGGGACCATGAGATGACTCCATGTGAGGCGAGAAAGGAGGACCATGAACTGCAGGAGATTCTAGATAGGGAAAATCTTGATCTAGAGAAATTTCTGAAACAAGAGACGATCAAAGGAGTGGACTCCTTACCAAAAGAAGAATATGATAGGGTTCAACAGCTCTTCCTATGGAGATAACAATCAAAGGGAACTGGAGTTAAAAGAAATCATGAAAGACAGGAACATAGAGGGGTCAAAATGATGGAGGAGACACGGGCACAATCTCCAAAGAACCTAGGCAGGAAAAGAGGAAGAAAAAGACAGAAGGAGTTGTTGAACAAATGTGGGAAACTATTGATTAACTCAGGTAAGATGAAAGAGCTCGCCATTTACTCCTTACAAACCTTTCTTAATGAAGCTCACAACCTGGAATATTAGAGGCATAGGAAATAGAAGGAAACAAAGAAATCTCAGTACTAGAATAAAAGAAGAAAAACCATATATGGTTTTTATTCAGGAGACAAAATGTTCGACGGATAATATTAGAGAAGTTCATAATAAATGGCTAATCAAGTATGAGTATCTAGAGGTTAAAGCAAAAAAATCAGTGGGGGGGATTCTCACGCTGTGGGATCCACAGGAATTTGGAATCCTGGATGCTGAGGCATCTCAGAACTATCTTTCTTTGGTTTGTCAACCTTCAGGTGATAAGGAGATATACATGATCACAAATGTCTATGGACCTCAAAAGCAAGAAGATAAACTCAAGCTTCTCACCTCCCTTGAGGAACTAAGAGCAAGAAACCCTAATATGCCCTGGATAGTTACAGGAGATTTCAATATGATAAGATCTCTTACAGAGAAAAAAGGTAGTATCAAACAACTAGGCAGAGACTCCATGGCCTTCCAAAACTTCATAATGAACATGGGGTTAGTGGACGCTAGAACAATAAATGGGACCTTCACCTGGAACAACAAAAGGGGAGGGACTTCATGAGTCGCATCTAGACTAGATGGATTTATTATCTCAGAGGGCCTCTTTCTCTCAGGCCCTGCCATAACAACTTCTATTATTCCCTTTGGAGGTTCGAATCATTGGCCTATACAGCTAGAAGCCACTTTTATGGGTACACCAAGAAACAAACCTTTTAGGTTTGAGAATGCCTAGCTCTCTCACCCTGAATTCACCAGTGATATTGACAAATAATGGAGAGAGGATCTAAACATTCAAGGCACTAGAATGTTCCTGCTCCAACAGAAACTTAAACATATCAAATTCAAGCTTAAAGGTTGGAACAAAAAGGAATTTGGTAATATCTTCAAAGCCAAAAGAGAAACTAAGCAGAAACTCCAGGAGATCAATCAAATCAACATCACAAAGGGCTTTACTGAGGAATGGAAAAAGCTAGCTGATTCTTTGCAGGAAGAATGTAGAAATTCCCACCTGTAGATCACTTGATAATACAATAGACTAAAGCAAAATACTTGATCTAATTCTACAACCAAATTAGCAGAAGCTTAATCGAACATGAACAACATCAATAAGAACACATATAACTGATATGAAGAAATCAATCACACATAACACAGAAGAATTTACCTGGGGAAAGCCTCAACCTAAAACCCCATCTCTGTATTATCATACAAGTGGAAATATAGCCAGTATTACAAAAAGAATCAATTCAAAAGCTATCCCGCTCTCTCTACAATACCTCTGCTGCTCATAAATAGTCAAAGGCCTCTCTCAAACCTCCTGATCTGCCCTCCAAGCCTCCTATTTCTTTGTGCAATTTTGATTGGGGTCCAGTGCAGCCACTTGAATTGGCCTCTTCAGACACTCACTAACCTCTGATCCAACTACGCAGTCCTGAAGGAGATAAATCCTCATCCATGGACGAGCTTCCTTTATAGGAAAATTTCATCCAACTGATAGTACACTGTCCCTTCTTTGATCTCAACTAGGTCTCTATCTGAACTGACATGCATGAGTTATTCATGAGAGAATCTTTAGTTATCTAAAGTGCAGCAGTTATATGCAAGCATGCATTAACTAACTGAACTTACTTAAGTTAAACAAATTGTTTAAATCAATTATAATTGGACTTGACTCAGTTAACTGAGCCAACTAATTACTACTCAAATTAGAACTCATCCTTATCTCTTTAACTGGTGGATAAATCCCTCAATCAATGGAGATATTGTTGCATGTCCTCACATTGACTTCATGTTTGAATTCTCACAACTAATTAACTCATGCAGAATTAATTTATTTATTTTCAAACAGCTGCTAAGACCAAATTCGAATTTTACTTCCTATTTTTAGTCCAGGGATTGACTAAAATAGGAATCCATCCTGAACTGCTAAAAATAGCAATTCTACTTTTAGCACTTCCATTTTTCATTCTCTGTTGCCTAATTCAACACTGATATCCAAACTGCTATTTTAGCAGTGCTGTTTTTAGCACTTCTATTTTTAGCATTTTTTGTTGCCATTTTTCAACACTCCCTCTCAAAAAGAAAGGCTTCAACTCAAACCTGATCCTGTATCTCTGGAATGTTTGCATGCAACACATCTACCAAGTGTGGTTGCTCCAGCGACTCTCGGAACAAAAAAAACTCCCAACTGACCTCTCTGTTGCTAGAAACATACTCTGATGCTAAAGCTCTATCCGTTGTTGACAAGTTCTCCCTCTCTGACCTCTGAGCTACTGCAACACTCCATGCATCTCGCACCGTTGCACACATCTCTGTGTCATCCTACACTGGTGCAACACTCCCGTGTCTCTCGCATTGTTGCAGCCTGCTAGCTCTGTACTGTCTTGGGATTCCTGCACTGTAGCTCTCTCTGCCACTCCATCCACATCTATCTCTACCCACTCAACCAGTCCCACTACTCCTCATCGGGGCTCCCGTAGCAAGGTCTAATCAAAGAGGTTGGGTACCTCAAGGATCCTGCCCCTATTTCAGCCTTCTTGGGACTATCACTCCACATCACCCCACCTCACACTTGGAGGTATGGCTGCATGTGGTCCCTCCACCCACTTGGCTCGAAATTCCCCTACTAGAGGTCTCTGCATGAGTGGATGCCTCCACTCAATCTCCTCTCGACTTCTCTAGTTGTGGCTGCTCCACAACCTCCTGAAGCTGCTTCACCAATTGTGGCTCTTCCACAATTGTTTGAGACTTCTTCTGTGGTTGCATGTTGAGAGGCAATTTACTCTCCCTCTCAACCCCCAAGTATCTAACCTTTACCTTGCTCCTCAAGGCTTTGCATGCATCTTGTACCTCAAGTGCATACAAGTTCTTGGCTAGCACACCAATCTATTTCATATTTCCCGTTGTCACGAAATTTTCTAGAAAAATAGCTGATTTTAAATCAGTGATATCTCCCTCATCCTAACTCTAATTCAGCCGATTTTTTTTTTGAATTTGGGTCTTTTTCAGCAAGGAATCCAAATCTACTATTTGTTTCTAAAAATTTTGTACAAAAAAATTCAGATCTGCTTTGCAAACTCTTGGCCCAAAACTCAAAACTTTGAAATTTCCTCTTAGTATATTGTTCTCTCCTTTGATCACCTTTGCCCTGATACCATGTAGAAATCCCCACCTGTAGATCACTTGATAATGCAATACACTAAAGAAAAATACTTGATCTACTTCTACAACCAATTTAGCGGAAGCTGAATTGAACATGAGCAACATCAATAAGAACACATATCACTAATATGAAGAAATCAATCACACATAACACAAAAGAAATTACTCGGGGAAAGCCTCGGCCTAAAACCCCATCTCTTTATTATCATACAAGCGGAAATATAACTAGTATTACAAAAAGAATCAACTCAAAAGCTATCATGCTCTCTCTACAATACCTCTGCTACTCATAAACAGTCAAAGGCCTCTCTCAAACCTCCTGATCTGCACTCCAAGCCTTCTATTTCTTTATGCAATTTTGATTGGGGTCCAGTGCAGCCACTTGTGTGAATTGGCCTCTTCACACATTCACTAACCTCTGATCCAACTACGCAGTCCTGAAGGAGATAAATCCTCATCCATGGATGAGCTTCCTTTATAGGAAAAGTTTCATCCAACTAATAGTACATTGTCCCTGCTTTGATCTCAACTGGGTCTCTGTCTGAATTGACATGTATGAGTTATTCATGAGAGAATATTTAGTCATCTAAAGTGCAACAGTTATATGCAAGCATGCATTAACTAGCTGAACTTAATTTAAACAAATTGTTTAAATCAATACTTGACTCAGTTAATTGAGCCAACTAATTACTACTCAAATTAGAACTCATCCTTATCTCTTTAACTGATGGATAAATCCCTCAACCAATGGAGAAACTGTTGCATGTCCTCACATAGACTTCATGTTTAAATTTTCACAACTAATTAACTCATGGAGAATTAATTATTTTATTTTCAAATAGTTGCTAAGACCAAATTCGAATTTTACTTCCTATTTTTAGTCCAAGGACTGACTAAAATAGGAATCCATCCTGAACTGCTAAAAATAGCAATTTTATTTTTAGCACTTCCATTTTTCATTCCCTGTTGCTCAATCTAGCACTAATATCCAAACTACTATTTTTAGCAGTGTTATTTTTAGCACTTCTATTTTTAGCATTTATTGTTGCCATTTTTCAACAAAGAATGGGAAGATTGGTGCTTGCAAGAGGAGATTTTCTGGAGATAGAAGTCAAGGATATAGTGGATTAGAGAGGGAGAAAGAAACATGAAGTTCTTTCATAAATCCACAATGGATCACAGGGCACACAACAGAATCACAAAGCTTAAAGACTCTCAAGGGAGAGAAATCGTCTCTCACAAAGACATGGAATGTCTCCTTGTACAACATTTCCTCAGTATTGTAGAGGAGCCTCTGGGGGATAGATCCAGGTCCATCAACCATTTCACTCATTATATCCCTCAGCTCATTAGCAGAGAAGATAACCACAATCTTAACAGGCAGTGTCGGAAGAGGAGGTCAGTGAAGTGATCAATGAAATGCAAAATGGAAAAGCTCCAAGACCGAATGGGTTCAATGTAGGCTTCTTCAAAGCATGTTGGAAAACAGTCAAACAGGATATCCTTGAGGTGGTGGAAGACTCAACAAGATCCAAAAAGGTTCTAAAGGCTTTTAATGCTTCCTTCATAGCTTTGATCCCAAAACATGAAAAAGCCATGACTTCGGATGGTTTCAGACCCATAGCTTTATGTAATGTGGTGTATAAAATTATTTCCAAGGTGATCGCCAATAGACTCAAGCCCCTTTTACCAACTCTCATCTCAGAGGAGAAAACGGGCTATGTGGAAGAAAGACAAATCCTTAATAATATCATCCAAGCTCATGAGGTGGTTCACTCTCTCAAAAGTAACAAACAAGCTGGTATGATCATTCAACTTGACCTAGCAATATCTTACGACAAGCTAAGTTGGTCTTATATAAGAGCAGTTTTAAGAGCCTTTGGCTTCAGCCAAAACTGGATAAGATGGGTTATGGCACTAGTTACCACGACTAGTTTCTCCATCCTGCTTAATGGTGCTCCTTCAAGACTCTTCACACCCTCCAGAGGTCTCAAACAAGGGGATATGCTCTCACCCTTCCTCTTTTTTCTCATGATGGAAGGGCTAGGCAAAGCGATTAAAATGGAAAATGCTGAAGGAAGAATCCAAGGCATCAAACTCACCTTGGATGGAGCGACTAACACTCATCAACAATTTGTGGATGACACAATGTTGCAGGGCATACCCACAGTCAGGGAAGCCAGAACGATCAAACATATTTTAAATGACTTTGCTATGGTTGTTGGCACAGAGGTAAGCCTCCACAAATCAAAAGTTTTTTCCTTTAACACCGACATTGTTATTCAAAGAAATATCACCAGAATTCTTGGGTTTCAAAGAGACCAGCTACCTTCAAAGTATCTAGGCATACCTTCAAAGATAAACCTCTCAACAAGGAAGTGTGGGAGTGTAAGAACTGTGAATAATTTAAACAACTATTCCCTATGAACAGAATATGAAATAACATAATATTACAGCCATTGCAGAAATAGTAAAGGCTTCTAAAATTAAATATCATGAGCCTGTGATAAAAATTCCTGAATTTTATAAGTTTAACTGATAGAACCAATGAAAGTACTTACCTGTAATCCTACGGTTAATGATGCCTCAAACTAATCCTGCTTCGATTACCAAAAGACCGAAATCACCCAGCCAAACTGAGCAGAACCTCGCTACTCAATCCAGTAAACTTCTCAGTTGAAGTAGATTGTTCCCCCGTGCCCAGAAACCTCAGAACAAGCAAGGCCCAACTGTTCCTGATGATAAACAAACTCTGTGTATAAGCTTTTCTCCTGTTCTCTCCCCCCCCCCCGCCTCCAACCATCCTTTCCTTCTTATAAGTTTTCATTTACCGACATCCTTCATCACCATGTCCAAAGTATGATACGTGTTGATTTTTATAAACAAAATCTGATTTTATTTTATTTGAGTATCTTAATTTGAAATAAAGTTTATTTATTTATTTTAATTGATTTAATTTTAATTTATTTAATTTATAATTTATAATTTTATTTGATTTAATAAACTTTAATTTACTATAAGTGGGTCATTACAGGGAGCCAGTTATAAATAAACTTCAGAACAAGATAAGAAAATGGACATGCAGGTCTTTAAATTTGGTGGGGTGCCTTATGCTCACACAGGCTGTCTTGCAAGTCATTCCCATGTTCATATTCTCAACTCTTCCTGCTCCTAAAGGAATTAAGCAATAGATCAAGAGCATACAAAGGGACTTTCTATGGGGCAGAGGATAAGAGAAAACGAAATGGGCTTTAGTTGCCTGGGACAAGATCTGCAAACCCAAGAGCCATGGTGGCTTGGGGCTTCATGATCTTGAAACCATTAGTAGAGTTTTGGGAGCTAAACTCTGGTGGAGGTGGATCAAGGAATCAACAACTCCCTGGGCTAAGCTTTGGAAACAAAAATATTCCAAGTGTTGGTAGGAGAATGGTCACATTAGAATGTCAGGGCATATTAAGGGCTCCCACATTTGGAAGCTTGCTTCGGAAAAAAAAGTATTGTTCAGCAACATAGTTTCTGGGAAATTCGAGTTGGGAACCTAGCTCGATTTTAGGAGGACAACTGGCAATAGGAACCCAATTTGTATAAGGATGAATTAGCATCTCTTAAGAATGACACAAACAATAAAGGTCTACTTATGGTAAAAGACTTATGGGACCAGGATAGAAACAATGGAAAATGGAGAACTTGGAAGGATTTAGGCCACAGTGAAGAGAGTCCTCTGAAGGCCTAGGCAGACTCTCTTACCAAGGATCTAGAACATAGGAGGATTCTGGTATCCTCCTTGCCTGACCAACTAAGATGGGGAAAGAACACAGAAGGAAAATTTAACTTCAAAGAAGCTAAACAAGTAGTAACAAGATTTAACTATCTAAACCCTAATCAAGTTTGGAAGAATCTTTGGTAGAGCCCCCACTGGATGAAAATAAAGTTATTTATTTGGCTAGTTCATCAAAGGAAAATCTTAACCTGGGAGAATCTCCTAAAAAAAGGCTTCACTAGACCATCCAAATGCCACCTTTGTGGCTCACAAGAGGAGATGATGGATCACCTTCTCAACCTCTACCCTTTCACCTCCACCATGTGAGATTGGGTGGCCTCAATCTTTAGGTACACTAATAGGGAAAGACTCAACATCTCCAACACTTTGAAGAATTGGAGGAAATTTTTCTCAGGGAATGAAATCATTAATAAAGCCTGGACTCTGGTTCCAGGCTTTGTCATCTGGAATGTTTGGAAAGAGCGCAATAGTCAGATCTTCAAGAACAAAGCAAACAAGCCCCAACACATAAGTGACCAAATTTTAAGGCAGATCAAAGACACATTCAGTAGCTTGTTGAGGACACTTCCTAAGGACCCTCCTCTGCCCCAAGATACGAGTATTCTACTACATTTGGGTCTCCAGTCTATAAGCCCACAGGGCATAATCAAGGGTGTGAGCCAAACAAATGCAGATATAAATATTTGGAAGCCTCCTCCACATGGTTTCTTAAAGGTCAATATAGACAGAGCTTTTAAAGGCAACCCAGGGTTAGCTGGTTTTGGGGGTGCTATAAGAGATGAATAGGGTCAAATAAAGAAGATCTTTCATGGCCACTTAGGGAAGGCCTCTAATAACATGGCAGAACTCATGGCCCTAGATAAATGCTTGGTAATCTTGGTGGATTCAAATTCACATAATGTCATCATTGAAGCAAATTCAGAATTGATTATTAGAGCGGCCAAGAAAATATGTAATGGTACATCACCGGATAAAGTGTCGAAACATTCAAGGCTTTCACAGGTCTTTCACCGTATCTACACCCACCTGCAAACCTTAAAAATTGTAAGCTTTGTCCATGTGAAAAGAAAAGCTAACATGTTAGTTGATCGTTTGGTGAATGAGGGAGTGACTAATAAGGAAAGGGACACTCGTCACGTTTGGGAGTTGTTAACCCCAGGTAAACTGTTAGAGGATTGTCTCTATCATGCTGCCAAAGATAGGGAGCAATGGATTAATAGGATGGATCGAAGAGGATCAGGAGACAGGCGGGAGGATAGGGAAGCCTAAACTATTTTCCTGTTGTTTGGCAGCAGTCCAATTATTGTATTGGCATTAGTATTCCATTGGATTTGAGTGGAAGGTTGAGATCAACGGAGGAAGACCAAGGATGCTATAGCGTGAGGACCGATTCTGGAAGTGTTGCAGGTTTAATCGACCATCGATCACTGTATGGATCAATGGCGACTCATTGATTAACGAAATATTATTATCTATGAGTATATGTGTGTTAAACGGAGTATGGCAGAGAAATTGGGGTTTAAACGCAAATCCATCGATAAGCAGAAGATCAAAGGCGTAAGGAGGTAGGAAGGAGAACCGTCCGATGGGATAGATCGACGGTCTTCGCTTGGAAGGAGAGCGCGGAAACGGTTTCTCGAACCACAGGTGGTATTTCGGGCAGGGTCTAAGTGGTAACCAATTTTTCTACGATGGCCCCCGATTCCACTCTTCAAGCGACACCTAGCAGTAAGGAGGAGAGAGGAAACCACTTTTCGAATGGTTAATCCTCATGCTACTTGTCCACCCGAAATCAGCATGGACCGTTGGATCTACGAAGGGTAAATCAACGGTGGAGGTTCGGTTGTGCAAGTGGTTGATCGGCGATCAGAGGAAGGAGGTGGAGTTGGAATTTCGATTCGCCGATATGTGGTTTTGCGATTCAACGGTAGCCGTTGGATCATTGAAAGAGTTGGATGACAGTTTTCAGGCTGTTCAGAGATCGGTGTTCGGTGAGCATAGTGGGAGGGCATTGCACCAGAAGTGCGGACCTGCCGTTCTTTATGGTCGCGGATGTATGATTTTTGAAGTCCAACCTTATGGGTTACAGGTCAGGTTTTGTGTATTTCTTGTGTAATCCTTGTTTTTCGTTAGAGTGAATGGTTCTGAGTTTTAAAGGTTTAAAGCCATTAACACTTCTGATAGGTTATGTCAACCATTTTTTGGTAAACGAAAGGAATTTTGGTTTACTCTGTAACATATGTACTTGTTCGGTTAAATAAAGCTCCATTCTTACTTGACCAAAATAATAGAATACAGTTGAACCTACATATAATTTTATTACTAGATATAAATGTATACACAAACAAGCAAGAGATATAGGCTTTGAGAATCAGTCACTGAAATTCTAGGAAAACTTTGTAGCATATAGACTTATGATATCAATAACTGAATTGGGAGTTAAGAAAATAAATGCCACTGTGCACACATTAAACTCTCTCCACATCCTGTTAGATAAATGCAAATCTAGTCTTCTATATTTCTTTGTTCCGTAATTATTTGGTATGAAACTTACAATCTAAATATTCACCTAATAATTTGCATTCTTGTTATCATGTTTACAACAAGTTTTTTCCCCTTTGTGTGTCACAAAATCAATAAAAACAAAAGGTTTAAATAAAATTTGTTTCCTGAACACTTAAGTCATAGGTTGGTTTCAGAAAAATAAATAAAAAATTGTAAACAAAATACAAGCTCCTGACCACTCGACCTTCCGGCCACATGACTAGGAACTTGAATTAACCATGATTATTTTAATAAATAGTCGGGTTGACCTACTAACCTCTGCATTGCCGGATTGTGAAACTACCCAACCAGATGAGTTCACCCGACTATGGTCTACTCCAGGTAACGATAGAATAAACAAACCATAAAATAAAATAAAATAAAATAAAATGTTTGATTGTCCGGCCTTCGGACTATACATTCAGCTAAAAAAAAATGTGACAATCCCAACAATAATCTTATGATTTTCGTACTTTCAGAGCCAGTTACTAAAATTCAAGTCTCCTTTATTTGTTTGTTCTGCAATTTTTTATTTTGCCCATCACAAAATGCATAAAACAAAAGCCTTAAACATTTTTATTATTTATTTTTTAAATTAAGTCACAAGTCCGATCCAGAAACATTTTGTAGAAAAGAAAGACAACCTTCCGACTACGGGACCTTCCAACCAGCTAACTACCAACATGGAGTGAATACAAATTTTATTTTATAAATAACCAATTGAACCTCCTACTTCAACATTGTCGATTCTCAAACTACCCTACTTCCCGACTTGAGCAATGCCCGACTGTGAAATTACCGACCTAATGATACCACCGACCTATCAAACGACTTGACCTTCCGACCAACTGAGTTAGAAACTGTAGAAAATTTTGAATAATTTAACACATATTCAATGGAGATTATCCCGATCATGTACTATTGCGGAAAACATACACAATACATAAGCTCCTCTACGTTGATCATCAATATAGCAGCATCAATAACAATAAAACATCAAGAGCATTCACACATTAACACAGTATGTATCCCGGGGAAAGCATCTCGCTAAAAACCCCAACTATCTGTATATTAATGATTGAGTCATGTAACATTACACAGCATAATACTTCTCACAAGTATCTCCACCTCTGTTACACACAATACAGCTCAGATCTGAATCAATCACAGGTTCAAATCTCTTCCGTTGCTTGCCTGCCTCCACTGTGCAATCCTGCATGAGAATACTGATGAATGAATGATCCAAATTCGTATTTCCCTTGGATATACCACGCAATCTTCATTGGCAATACTCAATCCCACTGATTGTGCAAGATCTGGTGCACAACTATAGTCACAACTGATAGCAATCTGATTCTCTAACACCTGTCCCTGCTGAACTGAACATGCACTGACATGCAACTGAGTTAACTGATGTATTCATTAGTTGTATTATGAGTTAATAACTTGTGAATTAATTAATAACTAATTCACCCAACTCATCTCTAGTCTATTTGCCAGTTAGACTAAATACAACCAGTTTAACAAAGCTAAACTGAACACAACTCCATCAACTGCACCTCCAGTCCACTAAACTCAACTCACTTGAGTTCTAACTGGAGTCCTGCATGCAAATATTAGTCATCCCATAGGTAACCACGTATTTCCTTCTGGGATCTGCATGTACCACATCCGTAGCTCATCCTGAAGTGCTCCAAGAGAATAAAACAAAGTTTATAGTCTAAATATTATTATGAGCTAATAATATTTGACTGTTCTATATTTAGACTGAGCAGTCACTCCGCTGTGATCTAAAAATAGAAGTCCATCTATTTTTCCCAATTTGACCAATCATCCATAAACAAAAACCTGCAATCCATAGACATGATCCATATGTCTAAAAATAGACATAGTCTAAAAATAGACTTGCGCCAAAAATAGCCTGCGGGCCCACTTAGTGAAGGCGACTCTTTTCACTAAGCTCCATCATCTTGTTGCAATCTCAACAAGCATTTCTTGTTGCACACTTTTCAACACATTGAGTGCCTCCATGATATGGGGAAACGTTTACTGAACTTGGTCCCCGGTGAGCCACTTGCCTTGGCACAGGAGATGGCTAGCTTTGACAACCCGATATAGTTGGATCTTCTACTAGAGATTGTTCTTGATCTGTGTGACCATGATCCAATCATTGTGGCCTATTCCATTTAATCTATGTTTAACTCTGTTGGCGTGAGTTGTTCTACAATGTCGAATGTGTCCAGCAATGGCGGAAAGTATGACCAAAGGCAATTTACATTGAACACTAGGTGAAGATCAAGGAACAATGGAATGTTTAGCTCGAAAGAATTGTCCCCAACAACCTTGGTGATGGTGTATGACTCATGTCGAAGTAGGTGAAGCTTTCAATAGGGTTCAGCGAGGCACTCCTTCTGCAAATGTAGCCAAACTTTGTCTCCCACCTTAAACTTGTGCGACACCTGATGTTTGTCACGATGTTTCTTATACTTAGCATTGGCTCTATCCAATATATCATGGACCTACTAGAAAATGTGTTGAATGTGCTCAATGAATTTGTTAGCCCTGTCGACTTCAACCTGGAAATGAGATGAATTTGCCTGATTCGCTACAAATGGTATGGCCAGACCAATGGAACATAATGGTTGAGATCCCAACCCTACCTGAAATGGGCTTAGCCCTTTGAGATGTGGAGAGCTTTGTTGTAGCTATGTTATACACAGGGGAGGCTTTCATCCCATGTGCGTGGATGCTTCGAGTTGTACATGTGTATAATTTGTATGAACATCCTATTGACAAATTTTGTTTGGCCATCAATTTGGGGATGGAAAGTCGTGGACTTAGTGAGTTTGGTATCCAACATAGACCAGAGACTTGACCAAAATGCACGTAGGAATCTGTTGTCTTGATCAAAGAAAATGGACTGTGGAATCCCAAAGTGTACCCACAGTCGCTCAAAGAAGAGCTTAACAGTTGCCTCTACTGTGATACTCTTCTTCCAGGCTGCCATAATGGCCATCTTAGAGAATTTATCGATGACCACGAAAATGCAGTTGTTGTCGTGCTTAGTAGAAGGAAGGCCTGACATGTAATCCACAGAGATGTATTCCCAAGGTCGACTAGGAGTAGGTATAATAATATATAGGATTTGGTTCTTGATGGTTGGTTTGGTAGTGGCGCAAGCAGTGAAAAATTTAATGTACCTCCCAACATCCCAATGAAGGTTCAACCAATAAAAGTACTTCTAGAGTACTGCCACTGTTTGCTCTACTCTGAAATGTCCAATGACCCGATTGTAGTACACCTCCCAAATCATCTTGGCATGTTCACTTGAAGGAACAAAAATGTGTCCCAAGTGGCATAACAATGCATCCTGGAGGTGAAAATTTGGAACTTCTTACCTTCTAGGAGTGTCTAGTATGTGTTGTTGAATTCTGGATCACTCTCATAAAGATGCAGCCACCACAAAGTCCCGTGCCCATAGGTGTCGAGCACAGTGATCAGCGCCATAACTGGTGATCAGTTGAGGTAGTGTGTAACATTATTGGTGCTGCCCTTCTTGTACTTAATGTTCAAATGGAATTGTTTCAGGTATGTGGACCATTTATGATGGTGATTGTTTTGCAACTTGTCTTGTGTTTGTATGAACTGCAAGGGTTGGTGTTCTGTGTGGATGATTGTTTACTTCCCCATAATGTAATGCTTCTATTGACGATAAACTTGCACAATGGAATACATTTCTTTGTCATAAGTGGGATACTTTCGGACTATTTCTGAAAGTGTCTCACTGTGGTAAGCCACTAGATGCCCCTGTTGAGTAATAAATGCAACAATAGCATAGTCAGAGCTATCTATCTCAATCTCAAATGTTTGTTGTAGGTATGGTAATGTGAGAACTAGTGCAAAGGAAAGGTGATGCTTCAACTCAGAAAACACTTTCTGTTGGGTTTCAAACTAGAAAATATTTTCTTTCGCTCTACCCTTGGTGACTTGACTTAAAGGCCATGTGATGTGAGAGTACCCCAACACGAACCTGCAGTAGAAATTGGCAAGACCCAAAAAACTGCAGAGCTCTATTAGAGTGGTTGGGGCTGGTCAATCCTGAATGAATTGTATTTTGTCTGGGTCCACATACACACATTTCTCATCAATGATGTACCCGATATATTGAACCTGGGTCATGCCAAAAGGGAATTTCTCCAAATTGGCACACAGATTGTGTTGTCGTAGGGTTTGAAGGACTTGTCGAATATGGTGGAGGTTCTCTTTCCAACTCCCACTGAATATCAAGATGTCATCTAAATACACCACCATGAATTCATTGGTGAAGGGTTGCAAGATGTTGTCCATCAATCCCATGAAGGTTGTGGGGGAATTTGTGAACCTAAAAGGCATGACCAACCATTTGAAAATGTTATGCTCTTAACCTGCAAGACGATACCAGAATACAGAATATGCGAAGAAATATACCCATAACATAGAATAGTGAGAAACAACAGCAAGTATTTTATTATTCAGAAAGCAATGTTCACTTGCCTCTTCGAGAGGGCAACCTCCAATAGAGCAGAGCTCGATTACAAAATAAGACACAATGCTCCTCGCAAGGAGTCTATATCCTTTATATATGACTCATACATGCAATACCATGGTTCTTATTAATACCATCTATCTAATACCATGGCCCATTTGCAACTAACTATGGTCCCGTCATTAATTGCAGGTTAACCACTTACAATTATTAATATGGGCTTTATTGACTCCTTACTTAACTATAACTGTGACTCGATCCTACTACATGAATAAGGGGGTTAGGGTGGGACCCTAACATGCCCTCCCCCTTAAGAATAGCCTTGTCCTCAAGTTTGAAGCTACGGAAACTGCTGAAGAATAGTGGTTGGTTCCCAGGTTGCATCTTCCGGAGAGGTGTCTTTCCACTTGACGAGGACTTCCTTGATCATGCGGCCACGTAGGTGTTGTTCTCGTGTGTCTAGGACCTGTTCAGGTTGGAGCCAAATTGACCATTATTCATCCAATTTAGGTAGACTGGTTTGAATTCTACAATTGTTCCCAATCACTTTCTTGAGGCATGAGACATGGAAAACTGGATGGATTTTTGCAGTGGGTGGCAAAGCTAGCTTGTAGGCCA
>APFE031642227.1:0-10902 GCA_000404065.3 Pinus taeda
CTTGAAGAATTTTTGGAAATTGTCCCATGTTATGTTTTGCTCAGTAACCCCTTTGACAATCTTCACTTCTTCCCACCATAAGGTAGCTTTTCCTTGCAACTGGAAGATAGCCAGTCGTGCTTGAAGATTATGATCGTATTCATAAAGTTGGAAATACTTGTTCATGTTTATTAACCATGCTTCAGCTGCTTCCTCATGTTCTCCGTCAAAATGTGGTGGCTTAATCTTGCGGAATTCCCCTTGTAATTCCATCCTTTGTTTTTTTGAGGTTTGCTATTCGAATGCATTGTCCGAGCGTTCTTCCTGCTCTTGTGATCCTTCAGGGGGTATGTGATGATTATGTTCTTCTAACATCCTTGGATGTTCCACACTAGGATTAGCGGGCAACTGATTTTGTCTATTGGACAAGCTTTTTAAAATCCTTTCCTGCTCTATTGTTAATCGAGCATTGTCTTCTCGTAATCGAGCCATCTCGTTTTTCAGCTCCTGTACTGTTTCCAAAATGGCGTGGTTTGTAATTCTGGCTTCTTCTCCAAGTTGTACCCATAGCTCTGGGTTATTGTCCGCGCCGGTCATGCCCTTTCCCATTACAGGTCGTCGGGACGTGTTTTCTGCCCTCCTCATGTCTTTCGTTCCCAGAATCCACTCCTGTAAAAGAAAACAGTTTAAGAGTAATAATGGAATGATTATCTATTAACTGATTTACTACAGGGTCCATTCATTATTGTCTTGCCCAGAGGCCACAGTGCTGTATCTGGGCTCTAATACCATATGTCACAACCCTCTATACCTAAAGTTTATATACATAAAAAAAAAATTTATTATGCCCCTGATTCATACCCGACACCGGATCAAAGGAATACAATATCATGGTGACGTGACTTGTTATATAACGTTGGTTTATTTAATACATAACTACAAATTATAATAATTAATACCACGACTATATAATGGTAAAGTTAACGGTCCATAACATTAATCGACCTTACGTTTCATTGTTGTATTAGAAAAACACATGACACCTGGCTCACGGTTCAGTCATCCACTTGCTGGTAGCTGAGGCATTTATTGTAACAGCGTGGCTACCACTTCCTCGGGATCGTCATTGCAATGGACGGCCTTGATTGTTCTCATCGATCGGACGGTGGAGAGCTTAAGGGTTTTGGCGGCATTGTATTTAGGGTTTGTAACCTGAAGTTTCGAGTCATTTGTCATTGTTCTGGTCTCCGAGAGTGGCTCCTTGTTCTCGTGCCCACCATAGCCCTTTCGGTCCGGTCTCTGCCATTGTTAATTCTACAGTCTTCGAACTACTGTTGGCGGCGAGCTCTGTTGATGTCTTCCTTCGGCGCGTCCATGGATGGTAGGTAATCCTTCGCTGCGGTTTTACAGTAACCCTCTTTTCTCTGTATTTATATGAGTTGATATTCCATTGTTTGTTGCTGGCAGGTACCGGTGATTTGCGTGATGATGGCAGATACAATGATGGTGCAGAGGTTTTGCCCCACTTAGCAGACCAGGTAAGCTTCCTATGCTCGCGGCCTCCTGTCATTAGTTACTGTTATGATTGTCGCCCTTATGCTATTCTTTCCTGCCAGGACTGTTGCTAAACCTGCTTTCGAATGCGTATGACAGAGTTCCTCCTTTTGCACTTGATTTACTCCAGAATACAATGATTTAGTTACAGCTCTTAGGGTTGTAGGTTGTTCTGAGTTTTAATGCATGAGCCGAGTTATCGTCGAGCAACTCTGATTCTGTTTTAATTATTCAGTCCTTAGTTGATTTGTATATAATGATTTCGGTCACTGTAATTACAGTTTGACATATATTATGGGTTTTTGGATTATTCCCGACTTTATCGGTATCAGATCGTGATGGTTTTACCTGTACTCATCATCCGATAATATATGTGTTTTCATGATTTAAATGACAGGGTTTGCCTCTATACTTTCGAATGTCAATGATTGTATTAATATATGTCATTTACTTCACCTGTATGGATTTTTATGATTATTAACAGTCTTGCATTATTCGGCCGTCGGCCTACTCCTGATTTCATGGTATAATAGTTTGATTCGTACTTAAAATACTCGGTTTGATGATTCCTCTCTTTAAGGTTAGTTCATTTTACCATTAATCCGGTTTTTACGAGCTTTCACCGTATAATGATTTTGGGTTTTTGAGAAAAGGCCGGTTTGACCGAGAAATGATAATGCTAGAGTGCATTCTGTCGTTACTCATATTATTACTGTGTATGCATGGTTCTGGTTCCAAGCTATTTAATTTAATTATCTTTTCTTTTTGTTTAACGAGTAACCCTCTGAATGATTACTCCAGTAAATAGATTTCGGTATTTGGATCTCGGCATCTTGCTGTAGCTTTGCTGCTACCAGGTGGTATCCACCTGTGCATATTGCCCGGACCGCAACTTATTTACTGTGGAGGTCCTATGCTTATATTATGTCATGACTCTCTTCTTTACGCATTACTGAATGGTTTACCTGAACGGGTTTAGCGAAACTATTGCTATCAGGATATGTCTGTTAATCATTAATATTACTTATGCGAATTGTACCATTTGATAATTCTTTGGTTTATATATTGCTATCTGTTCGCATTCGTCACTTACAGACTTCCGCCTGGTAATACGAGGGTTTCTGTTCAGGTTCACCCGACAGTTAACCGTTACAATTATTTTGATGCTCTGCCTCTAATACAGAGATGGGTTATCTGCATTCTTGATGTATATTAAACATCTTCAGATAGACTTTGTTCTATTGATTTCTAACCTTATTATTGTTCTTTCCATGAATCACAATCTGCATGATTGTTTATCTAATTTTGTCTTTCATATATGATGCTGTACAGGACTAAATCTACACAGTCTTTAGTTATCTATCTTTCTTATTTATGATTCACATTAGTATAAGGACAGAGTATATTGTACAGGTTCTGTGTAGACTTCCAATACCGGTTTTTCTCTTTCTTTCTTTTTGTATCTGATCTACAGAGTAATATAAATGACAGTAATACCTTTAATAAATTCAGGTACTCCCTCACAGTGTAAATAAGGCTAAAATAATCATAAACAACTATTAATACTGTCATTGATATCTAATCTTCAGGTCTTGTAAAATCGAAATACTTACCTGTATCTCTGTTGCTTCCTTCCGCCCTTCTACCACCCGTAGAAGGCTATTTGATGCTTGATATCCTCCCAGCCACGAGACCAGTCGTCTGTACTGCGTCTCTCCCCCAAGCGATCCTTTGCTGGCCACAACCTCTGCAATAGGGAGCACAATTGTGCCTATGCTATCTGGTCCTCACCAGACGTAGCACTTCTCTCTTTTGCTCAGTGCCTTCTTTTCCTTTATTTTCCTGTTTGTTCCAAAAACAACCCAGGTCTTTTCTCCTTTCCCCTTTTCTAAGGAGAAGAGAAAACAGTTAGGGTTTTTCCCTAGTGTACTGGCAACTGTTTTTCCTTTCATTCTCATGCATAAAGAGAGAAATAACTTTTCACATGAAATTATCATGCACACATAATTATGCAATTCATATTATTCAATTTTAAACATATAATATTTCCATCACTTCAAGAAAATAGTAATTTCTGTTTTATCTTTAACCACAGGGTAAATAAGTAATTTATTTACGTAAAATATTTGGTCATTACAAAAGGTTATGTTTGTAGCCATCTTAATAGAATTATTAGGGGAACCATTTAAATTAAATTGTTTACACACACACACACACACACATCTACATATACATTAACCATGGAGATTCAACTCCACTTTATCATGAAGGTTGCTAATCTGCATAGGGTTTCTTATAATGCCATGTCTTATCAATAACATATGCCTAAAAAACCATAACTAATTTCATATGAAACTTGTTCATATAACATTTTTTTCAATTAATGAATTTAATCAGAAAGAAAAAAATGCACAATTACTTTGAAAATAAATCTCAACCTTTGATTTGTATAACACAGTTAAGAATATTCTAGAATATTCTATGGAGGTTAAATCCCTACCACTCAAGTAATAATTATTGACAATTAAATTAAAATTCTAGAAGTCTTATTCTAAAATAGAAATGCCTAGGAAGTATGGTCAAGGATGGTGTCACCTATGTGTCACTTGGCATAGCATTCAAATGAAATTCCATTTTTCCATATGTACAATTAGCCATAGGTGTAGGGAACTTATAGAATTTTTGGCCATGTATGAGTTAACATATATGCTTAGCTAAATTATGAATATTTCTAAACATGTAGGTTTTCACAATTTGAGATCATGTTGTTGACAAAATTCTTATGGAAATAACTATGTAGTTTATAAGAAATATTTGATGTTTTCAATAGTGTTTTCAATATTTTATAGGGTTTAGTGAGTGTTTGAAATTATTTATGGAAAAAAATTGTGGTACTTCCAATTTAGGGATGGGATATAAAATGTAGAGGTGGGGATGAGGAAGGGAAGTTTCTTTTATTTAGAATGGTATGGTAATAAAAGGCCTTCTTGATTTGAGAGATTGAATATCAATGATCCAAAAGGGAGTTGTTAGACCAAAGATCACATTGATATGGGGGTGGGGGGTTGAATTAATGGGAATCTTTTCATTTAATCGAGAAATAATCATGTAGCAGTGTAACATAACAATTAAGCATCATTACAATAAATTAAATCATGCATCAAGAAAACATACCCACATCAAGAGGACAAGACACAATATTTTATGTGGACATCCTTATGGGAGAAAATAACAATTTATTCTTCTTCTTCTTCTCCAATTCGTTTACATAGATTTGCAGGCCTCGACCTATTGGTGGCACCCAAGCCCTAAATGTACAAGAACCCACTTGCAATAGGATATATCTTGATTGAGAGACCAACCTTGAAAATTTGAAAACCTTGACTTGTTGTAGGGATCAACTTGGTTGAGGAACCAACCTCAGAAATTTGCAAGATTTGATTTGTTGTAGGATTCAACCTAATTGAGGTACCAATCTCTATGGAGGCATATAGTTCCTTCTTCAAACAACATCGATAACTTTTAACAGTATTTCAAACTACATTTACGTGGTATTCAAATAATACATGTTTGCAAAGCTAATCATGTTGTCATTGTAACAACGCTATCATCAACCTCACATATCTTGTTCATACCCTCTTAAAACATGTTCATCAATATGGTCACATAAACCTCTTCTTGAACCCTATTATGGTCATATACACAACGCTTGTTGCAACATACCCATCAACGCCCAAAACACTTAAAATAGACTCTAGAGATCAAAAATATGTCATCAAAACTATTCATGCCTTAAGAAACATTGAAAATTCAATAATGATGATGCTTCTTCAATAACCAAATTTGGCTTCATAATGATGCAAAAAAACTATATTATATCAAAAAATAAATTAAATGTCTGACAAAATAGCACAAACTAATGTGTGTTCTACAAATTGGCCAGGTTCTTTTAGGAATTCTATAGAATGGACGTTATTGGTTGATAAATGTTTCTGATTTTGTCTTTCCTTTGGAACAAATAAAAAATACAAAAATAATCATGCCACTGAGCTTGAACAATTGATCTCGCAGGGTCTAGTCTATCACCAAACCAACCACACTACTATATTCCTCAATTGGGTATTATAGCACTACAACTCAAATCATAAATAAACAATTACATAGGTTCAAAGCCACACAAAACTATCCATGTCAAACAAATTTATGTTAAACCATCCTTTTCAAAAGAGTTATCAGCAATCAGAGAGTTTCTGAGCCATGTCAAACTGTCCATGTAAAAACTATGCTTGTTACCAATCTATTCCAATTAAAGAATTATTACCAATCACATAGATTCCAAGCCATGTCGAAAAATGAAACAATCACTGAGGTTGGAATGTCAAACCTTCAATGTCAAAAATATTTTTATTTCCAATATGGTCCAATTTTAGAGCTATGATTGATCATGAAGGTTCCAAGCCATTTCAAATCATCCATGTCAAATAGAGCTACAACCAATAAATAAGATTCCAAGCCATGTTGAAAGGAGCTATATCCAATTAGATAGGTTCCAAGCCAATTCAAACAATCCACGTCAACAAAACTATGACCAACCCTCCATGAGCAATGAAAATACAACAATAGTGTTGGCCGGATGAATCGTTCTTGTGGACAAGACCGATCTCCCTAGTATCTAATGATATCTAGCAACAAAGAGAACAAACAAACCTATTTCTCTCAATTAAATAATGAATACTATGAAGTGTAAATGACCCTACCTCGGTCCAACGCTTGTTTGAGGCAGTTTTATCCCAACAGCTTCAAGCAGTTCCCGTTCAATAACCTGCATACACAAACAAGCACACATCAAAGCATACCTGCATATAACAAAACATGTTCATTATGAAGATCAAGGAGATCATAAAGCAGACCATTAGAGACAATTCATTGAGAAAAATAAACTTGATTGTGTTAACTTAATGAATAAAAGAACTTTACAACCTTTGCCTTGATGTTTCATAAGTCCTTTCTAGGGTCTAGCAGGGGTCTCCTCTACTTTGAAAAGCCTCACTCACTTCCCAAATGACATGAAATGTAAGTGATCTCTCCTCTCACAAGCTAAAAAAGGAAGCCTAGTTTTCAGCAGCATTTACCCTCAAGAATCTTCATCTTTCAACCCCCTCTACAACCAACCCAATGCATGAATTTATAGTGCAAATGCAGGAAGTTGCAGGTCCACCATTGAGGGGATAAGTTCCTCCTTCAATGGGATAAGCACCTCATATCATGGAGTTAGCTCCCTTAGTTAGGGAATGGATGAACCAAGGTGGAGAGGACTTGCCAGCGTAATATTCCTTCTAGAAGTGTCTAGAAGTGACCCAAGATAAGTTTTTAAGAATGAACTCACACCTTTTCAACTTTTACAGGGGTTCGCACCCATCACTCAATATAAAGAGCAATCAGGTTCTCTGGAAACATGACCATTAGGTGCGGCACCACAGTCAATGCTAGGAGAAAGTGCGAAACCAGGATTTGAGACATTTTTAAGGTCTTTCTCCCATTTTCAAGGCTTAACATGAAGAGTTGAGGTTTAAGACTTGCAAAGGAGGTCTGTATGAGTATTGATGGACTCACACAAACTGTAGAAAGTCATGGTGACAATTTTTTCTGTAACAAATAGAACCAAACAAGGTCAAGGGCTTTTGACCCTAAAAGCTTCCAAACATCATTCCCTCAAACTAGCCATTGAAGATGCACCCTCCTTTTGCTCATCATGATGTAGTCGCTTCACAAAATCCATAACTCAGTCTAATCTCTTTGTCAAGTATATATACATTTATGTGTGGACCCAATATATGTGAGAGAGAACCCAAGGGCCAACCTTTGTGTTGGTACACCTCGGGGTTTTGACCCATATGACTAATCAACGACCAATTTCCTTGATGAAAAAATGGAAGAATGGTCTTACCACTTTTCTACCCATGTGACAATGCCATACAATCGGGGGATAAGGGTCATTGATCATCCCCTTGCTGACATAATCATAAAATCATATTTTCCATGTGGCTTAATTCTAGTGGGCCACGTGTCAACAATGTTCATGTTCATCATCCAAACAAAAATTCCTTGTTGGCATGCCACAAGGTATCAAGACTGGATGCCACATAATCATCATTGCCATGTGGACCTATCATAACTCACCACATATCCTTGAAATGCCACTCAGATTTGCCACATGTTCAACCATAGGACGTTTTCAATGTGTCATCCTTTCATTGGTCTTATGAGGGAGGTTATGTAACATGCATCTTTGCATAACATCCACCTTAGTTTCTTTTTCCCATCATTGAAAAGGATGAGAGGTCCACAATATTGAATAGTGTTAAACAATGTGCATGCTTACATGAAATCTGTTGTAGGTTCCAACGTAGAACTATAGATATGCCCACAAGATGTTCATTGTCTAGAAAATTTGGTGTTATTCAATTTGATTTTTGTAGGCCTTATTACAACTACCAACATGAAATGACCATAATTTCTCATCCGAGAGGAGTTTTTACAAGTGTGGTATATCATTGGAAAGGTATCAAAGAGGGATATCTAACCATAGCATCCATATATTCGTTAGGAATTCATCACTACAAGAAAAATTTAATGAACCTAAAGCATCCTTAACTTCACTTAGTGAGGGCATGTAAGAGATCAGGCTAACATATTGCCTCCTTCAACTCATGAATGACATTGTTGCTTCCTTACATATCCCCTTTGACATAAATTACACTTGTTGTCATAAATGAAAACAGAATCCCCCTTTTTCATGAGTGAAAACACCACCAAACACTGATTTTCATTGAGGGAAATTGATCAAACTATCGCTAACATGTTGTTCAAGACTCCCCCTAATTACTTGCAAAGGTTCCTCTTGTCGTCTCTACTTCAATATATGCTTTTCCTTTTTTTTCTTCAATGTCTTGCTTGTCAATGTATACATTCTCTCCTCCTTTGACATGAATGGGAAAGGGTCATGGTTTCCTAATAATGCTTCCATGACACTATGTAGACTTGATCCTACTGTAAATGGAGTCTCCCCCTGAGATGATGCTTCCTTTGTTCATAAGATCTTCATCTATAAGTTCCTGTAAATACTCTTTAAGTCCTCCTCACCATTCTTATGGACTATATCAATGAAATTCCTTCTTGAAATATTCCTCTAAGTCATAATTCCTACTGCAAGGACGTTCCCCTGAACATATACTTTCATCTTTGTGCAAAGACTTCCTTATATACATGTTCCTCCTTCTATGATGTTGTTGCCCTCATAACAAAAATTGCGTTCTTGCAAATTTAATCATCCTTCTTACATAATATTTATTCTTTAGGTTTCAATTCAAAAAATTATATTAACAAAGCATCCTTCTCAAACGGATTATATTTTCAGATTCATATCTAACCTTTGATCTTATTTTCTCATTCTCCATCCCATAATATTCGTTCTTGGGTTAATAGAGAGTACCTCTCCATTGTGCCATCTTAGGTTGAGTCTACAATAATGTGTTGTGTGTCCTTCATTTTCAAATATGTAACATTCAATATTGGGCATGAATATATCTGAGCCTAGGTATTTCATCATATCCTCTATACCTCATCACACCAGTCCTATACTTTGTGGGAAAATTTTGTGGATGAACAACAAGAACTGAATTACTCATCTTAGTGCCTAGCATCTTAAAAAGGTTGTGATGTGACATATCTTCCAAATTTGTTCCTTCGAAGAGATTCATCCATTTTCTGATTTCTAAATCGTGCTCCATTGCTACGTATGGATTCTTTGGGAAGATTTCCTATCATGGTGGGTTCCATACTCTTCTTTTAGTTCCTTCCTTTTAGTGAACTAAATGTTCACTATTGACTCGTATAATAATTCTTAGGATCATTAGAAATGTTGAAATGGGCATGATTGGATTGATTCATCACCTTCTTAGGTTCTTCAAATGAGAACTGCTAGATGAAATGAATGTTTGTTCAAGGTTCCTCGGATGATATTGACCTGATGTTATTGAAAGAGATTTATCATTGGATGTCTTTCAATCTGCCTAGTAACTAGCCTTATTTTGATGAGCATAGATCTTTTAATGTTTAGAATATGATCCATAGATTCAGACCCTTTATGAAGCTTTAAGTTGTGCTTGAGGTATTCCAATTCTGCTTTAAAAATTACACTTCTCCTAATTTCTCACAAAATTCTTCCTTCTTATTTAGTTGTTCTAACAAAAACTCATTTATCCTTTTGTCTCCTTCTAACTCAACCTTGACAATGATAATGGTATCTTCATTTAGATATTTGCCTTGGAGTTATTGCTTTAATTGATTTTCCTTCTTTCTAAAGTTCTTTATTTCTTTCAATGAACTTGTAAGTTCTTCTTCATAATCTATTTATTATCTGATTTCTTTTTTTCTATGAAGAACAATATTTCACCTCTTTCATCATCATTCACACTTTCGTTTCCCTCGTAATTGTTTCCTTCTTTTTGGCATTATGAGTCTTCTTTCAATTCTTGGACTTGAATATTAATTCTTCATCACTACCATTAATTTTTGCATGAGGACATTTATAAGAATAATTTCCTACTTTTTCTTATTCAAATCATTTGGAAGGAAGTTCACCATTGAATTTTGTGATTCCCCTCTTCAATTTTCTGATGAACTTAGCTTCTTCTTCACCAGATTCATGACTAGAGTCTACTTGATTCTCAACTTGTGCTTCTATGTCCTTAGCTCATATGATGAGGGTGTTCCATGAAGTATATTCATGTTCATTTTATCCACATCTCACAATTCATCAAGGGTTGATACCTTGGGATTGAATCTTGAAGGAAGATATCTCAATATTTCTTTAACAACAAAATCATCCTTGACTTCTTCAGCAACACGTGTAATAGAGTTAAAAATCTTGTCCACTTGAAGAAAATATAAAGCATATCTTTATCTTCTTTCATTTTCAGACTTTTCGATTGAGCTCTATAAGATTATAGCTTGGTTTCATTAGCATTCTTTTCCCCTTCTTAGCAATTTTTAAGCTTGTTCCATACCTCATGAGCTAACTTACCATGCATTACTTTGAAAAAATTTTAATATGAAAAGCCACTCAAAATGACATGATTATCTATTGCATTCGATCTATAGATAGCCTTACTAGTTCTATCTCTAGGACGAGTATGAGGAACTTTGTAATCAGTCTCTACAATTTCCCAAAAATCAGCTCCCAGGAAATGAGATATGTCTCCATTCTTATCTTCTAGAAAGTGTTACACTGAAATTTGTCACCTTGACTATCTGCAGTCTGTGTGGCCTCATCAATAGCCACATTGTCCTCTTTGTCAAGCCCCATAC
>APFE031642228.1:0-11916 GCA_000404065.3 Pinus taeda
ACCAAAAACCCAAAAATCTTTAAATCAACCCCCCTTATCAATTTACTAGCCTAATATCTTTGATCCTAATTGGTCAGTTTATCATATTGAAAGATCTACCGAATCTGACCCGAGAGAGCCTTCTCATACCTCGTAGGGCTAGCTACGAGGTGAAATGGTTTGATGTAGCCTTGAGAGTTTGTCTATCTCAGCCTAGGTGAATTCCAAGCGCTAACAGGTTCTACTGGTGATGGAGGAAGAGAGTTGGACAGATTTCAATAGGGTACGCGAAATCGCAGGAGGAGGCTGCAAACTCGAGCAGTAGAGAGGAGGGTTTAAAATCGAATTTTTCCAATAAAGCCCAGAACTTAAAAAAAAAATGATATTTCAACAAAAACCTAGAAGTTTCCAGGTTAAGATGCTATATTCTGCTACAGGATTTATTAATTGAAACCTATGTAAAATCGTCTCCAGATAAAAAAATAAAATAAAACCTTGGTCTTCAAAAAATAATGACCCTACAAACGCTGGTTTTGAGGCCAGATCTTACCCTCCAGGGCCTAGATCTGGCTTTAAAATCAAACTTCACCTTTAGATCTACAACCTATACTTGAAAACACAAACACCCAAAAGTCGGATATACAAAAACAAATGAAGCCCCAAAAACCCAAGTCGAAAAAATAAAAGAAAAATTATAGATCTCTCATAGGAATAGCACATCTATCAGATCTGGCGAGTGTGAGTCCAACTCCACTCCCAGATCTGATAATATAAGGCTCTTAAAAGCCAGATTTATCAATTTAGCACAAAAAAAATTGAAATTTTAAATTTAAATGGAGGTACTTTGCTCAAAACCCTTCATGCATCACCAATAAAAAATCTTATGATAAGCCCGGGATCAAATCAAGTTGGGCTCTTCAGAAAATACGAATCAGAAGTTGGCTGGTCTAGCTGAAAACTTCCCCAAAAGCGCGATGATCTAAAAAAATCAAGAATTTCCTGCAAAACTCAATTCAACCATCAACATAGAGTGAGAAAACGATAATAAAATCCAGATTAAATAGAGATACATGCTATTATATTCAAAACTTAAATTATCCATTCAAGCCCCAGCGACTAAGCAAGATACCCGTATTCAAATCACTCTTCAGAAAGCTATCGTCAATGTCTAAAAATAAAATCTATGCATGAAAATGACACATCTTACAGTATTTCCATGAAGAGTAACACCAACAGAAATTAACCCCAAAGCCTTTCTATATTGCTCATAAAAATATTACAAGAGAGCTTTCACTTAGCACACAACTCAAAGATCGGATCTATCAACTGACAAATGACCTCCTATTTAAAGATAAATCTTCCAATGGCTATCTTGAGTGATCCTTGTCAAAGCAATCTCGATCGTCGATGAGAATTAAAATTTCTTTTAATGTTATCTGTCGAAATATTAAATTCTTAAGGAAATTCGAATTTTTCAATTAAATGCATTTTAATTAACTCAAAAACAAAAAAAATTGAGTTAATTTTCTCAAAATTTTGACTTTGAATTAAACCTTAGGGACCAAAGGCTTAAAATTTAGCAAAATAATTAATTTACCTTAGTCCTGAGACCTTTTAAAATTTGAATTTTAAGGACCCACAAATTTTGCCTTTGGAAGACTTAAATTTACCTAGGACCTATAATTAATTAAATTTTTGGCTTAGGATTTTAATTAATTTTTTGCCAGAAAAATTAATTAATTAACCTATGAAGGGATAAATTATTTTTCCAACCCTCAAAACACTTTATATCATCATTTTCATATATTTTACATCACAAGGGGGAAAACCCATTTGAAATAGACCCTCACAGACTACCCATTTCTGTGACACAAATATAATCCAGCGGTCTAAGAAATTTGTAATAAAATAACCTAACCAAATAGTTACGATTATTCCCAAATCATTTTTTCATAGACTCGATCTATAACACTAGGACTCGCCTAAGATCCCATTAACAAAATTCATTCCAGCTTTGGGGTAAGGCTGAAGGAAAACTCTACTGACCATCTGATAATGGATCGATGAGACAAAAAACCTCCTAGAATGTAGATCGTCACCAGAAAAATAGGTTTACCTAGGCAATTACATACATGACACAGATTTGCTGAGATTATTTACATCATATACATGCATAATGGGTTTAAATTATAACATAACAATCAGGTTAATGGCAAAAGATGGACGGCATGGACACATCGATCAGTTGCAATCCCTTTTGTGAAAAATTAGTTGTACTGCTATGGGTCGTTGACACGTAATGGCGAACAGGCACATTTCAATGAGAACATTTGGGTGATCGACAATGGTGCATCAAGACACATGATTGGTCATCACAAAATCCTAAAGACATTGTCAGAAGGAAAATCTTCTTACTTTGTAGAATTTGGAGATAATAAGAGCTATCCCGTAAGAGGAATTGGATCAACCTCAATAGAGCTAGAGAATGAAGGCAATATTCATCTCAACAACATTCTATTTGTTCCAGGTTTGCATAAGAACTTACTCTCCATTTCAAGCTTAGAAGATAAAGGTGATAGAGTGGATTTCATTGATGGAAAAGTTGTAGCATGGAGTAAAAACTCAAGCATAGAAAATGCTAGAGTAATTGGCATTCGTGAAGGAAGAATTTACAGGTGGATATCTCCTCTTGCTCAAACCCTAGTTCACATTGAAATCAACCAATGTGAACTTTGGCATAGAATATTTGGCCATCTCCATTTCAAAAACCTTCCAACTCTAAATTCAATAGTAGATGGAATCCTCGAACTGAAAGAAGATCACAAAGGAGTATGCAAGGGATGTGCATTGGGTAGAACACCAAGAGACCATTTGGAAGCAGTGCTTAGCAGTCAAAAGAAATATTGGATCTTATTCATTCCAATGTCTGTGGTCCTATGAATCTTAAAGCAATTGGAGGTCATCTATATTATGTCACATTTATAAATGATCATTCAAGAAAAACTTGGGTTTACTTGATGAAATCAAAGGATGAAGTATTTACCAAATTTCTATTGATCTAGATTGTCATTGATGTCAATATGGAAATATTCTAGGATACTAAATGATGATGTGAAGCCAAGCAGAGAAAATCCAACAACATTGCGTGTAGATCAGATCCGTGAAGAATCAGGAGCATTACGTCAGAAGAGTAGTGACATCGGAAGGAGCAAAGAGGAACACACAATGGAGAAAGAGCTAAAGGGAAGAACTAAGAACCCAATCGGAAGATTAAAGCATGGAAAACCCTTTAAAATTCCACATCGCATCGATGTTTAACATATCGGTGGCTTTATCGACGGGCTTTATCATATGTCACATTAAAATCTGTGATTTCGATTTGAGCTGCGGACCCGACTACTTCAGTAAAACATGCCCTAATGTAATATCGCATCTGCCTCATCAGAATTCATATCATTTTATTATATGCCATTGATCAAAACCCCCGATTGCAATATGTAATATGGACCCAAAATAGTTTATGGTAACAACTCTATTGAAATATCGCATCCACTGCATCACAAGCTTTAAAGCCTTGTCATGTTCAAATCTGCCGATTGCGATATAATATGTGGACCCGTTGGACCATTATAATACACCTTAATGAAATATCACATTCGCCTATCAAAATTTACGTATCGCAAATAAAAAAGAGTTGTCACGGTCAAAACACCGATTGTAATATAATATGCGGACCCGCTAGACCATTATAATACACCTTAATGAAATATCGCATCCGCCTATTGGAAGTTACGTATCGCAAATCATAAAGAGTTGTCACAATCAAAATGGTGATTGTGATAGTATTACGGACCGTTAATTGCGATAGAGTGGTGGACCCTAGACCGACGTTGTGATTGCATGGTGGACCCAACAAAGTTATCAAAATAATTTAATATAATATCGCATCTAGTAGGGGCAATCGGCAATCGACGATGTTATGAGCACGAGTTGTAAAAGACCTCTGAAAGTTGAAATTGTGATTGAGGGGATGTGGGACCTCATGTGGGTACGACCTCTAATATGAAATTTTCTGTAAATGAACAAGTCTATGAATAATTGGATGAATATTCATAAGTCGGCCTCTCCCTCCAATGAACGTGTCTCTTGGTTATTGGTGAGACTCGTATAAATACGGGTTAAAACGCATCACCTCAAGCATCGATCTTAGCATCGGGCACAGAGAAGAATTGACAGTTCACAACTCATGAACTTGAAGAAACAGAGAGAGACAAAGGTCGAAGATGGAAGCCAAAGGTCCAATGTGAAGAAGGAAGCCAAAGGTCCAACAAAAAGGAAGGAAGCTGAAGGTCGAGAAAGTCTGTTGGTTGGGTTAATCTCTAAAAGGGCTCGAACCTATAATCTGTGGAAGAATAACAGAATGCAATTTGGAGAATAGTTCTGTAAATGAAATAAGGGTTCATTAGTCATCATTTGAAGGAAGCAATAGACTATACCAACATTGAAGTATGTATGAGTATATTCCTTGGAAGTAATACAGTGGGAAGAAGTCACTCCTGAAGCAATTATGTAGTGCAGACCATGATCTATTACAAAGATCACAAGGATAGGGATCAATGTAATACAATCAAAACATTTCTTGACAAATCAAAACTATAGGGTCGGAGCCCTTAGGGTTGGTGCCTCAGAATTGGAAGGATTGGTGTCCTTGGAGGTTGTGCTCCTAAATCCAAGGTTGGTGCCTTGATAAGATAGGGTTAGAGCCCTATAGGTTGGAGCCTCATCAAATTCCAAGTTGGTGCTTGGCAATATTCATAAGATATTGTATTCAGTCTTTTTCTATATTTAATAAAATCATATCTTTGATTAAAATTGTAAAGAATCTAAACTGGTAATAATAACTATTGAAAAGAAATATTGATTCACCCCCCTCTCAGTATTTCCAACAATTTCAAGAATTCAAAGCTGAAGTAGAGAACCTTACAGAAAGAAGAATCAAGATATTAAGATCTGACAATGTAGGAGAATATACATCCAAGGAAATCATAGATTTCTATAAGGAGTCTGGGATTAAGAGGGAGCTGATAGTCCCATATAATCTCGAACAAAATGGAGTTGTAGAACGAAATAATCAGTCCATTCAAGAAAGTGTAAAATCTATGCTACATAATCAATATTTACCGAAATGTTTGTGGGGTGAAGCTGTTAGGGTCCAACCCTAACCCCCTTATTTATGTAATAGGGTCAAGTCATAGTTATAGTTAAGTAAAGAATCAATAAAACCCATATTAATAATTGTAAGTGGTTGACCCACATTTAAAGAAGGGACCACAATTAGTTGCAAATGGGCCATGGTATTAGATATATGGTATTAATAAGAACCATGGTATTGCATGTATGAATCCTATATAAAGGATAGAGACTCCCCTCAAGGAGCATCGCATCTTATTTTGTAATTGAGCTCAACTCTATTGGAGGTTGCCCCTCGAAGAGGCAAGTGAACATTGTTTTCCTTTCTGAATAATAAAATATAAGCTATTATTTCTTAGTGTTCTGTGTTTTGGGTATATTTCTTCGCATATTTGGTATTCTGGTATCTTCTCGCAGGTCAAGAGCATAACAAGTGGTATCAGAGCACTTTCCAGGGCCGGTGGGATCTCCATTTTTAGCATATTTTTTTTTTTTTTGGCTAGGGACGTGTTTTAGTGTCTTTAAACCATGGGATGTGTCGTTGAGCGCATAAACCTGCGGATTTGGGGAGGCATGCATGAAGGAACTAAAAAAGGTGGTCACGCTTGTTGGACTCCCTTGTAACTCCTGTGGGTACCCCTTCGAGTAGTAGCGCATTAGACAGAACCACGCATAGACTATCTTCCAAGTACCCTTTGGGTATATTGGAAGCCCCCTAGGCTCTCTTGAAACCTCGCCATAGATAAACCGTCGATCGTCTTGCTGCTACAGTACACCAAGAACAACACTCATGGAGATTACTCGCTCGTACGATAGGGTAGTCAGGTTGTACGGCTAATGGTACGGTTGATCCTCCTTGGTTAGTGCCCTGAAAGGTTGGGATGAGTACTACTATCAGACCCTTATGTATATTGCGATCTCTAGCACCTGACACTCCTTGAGACCATAGTTCCCTTGTCTCTCTTTAGATTACACACCATATTTTCCAGATCAGATCTAGAAAGTGGGGTTCTATCGTAGCCGCAACAATCAATTCCACCATTCAGATCTATCAGATCCGCCAATTAGATCTATCCGATATGCCATTCAAATCTAGCCGTTTGGGTTTTGTAGCAGTCGCCACAATCAGATCTGCCATTCAGATCTAGCAGCAGGGGTTTGATCACTGTGACATTCCTACTCATACTCTACAGTTGAGGGTTCGCAGACAGATCTGACTATTTGTGTGGGCCCCTATACCTGGGCGTGATTCTCGCAGGACATTGGGTAGAATTTACTTTTCTGGGATTCGACTACTACAGTATTCCAATGCGAGTAAAACTTCTTTTGAAGTAAGAAAAAAAAATTGGAGACCCTCCCGGGATGCTTATAGGAGACTTAACCCATACGAATTAGGTTGACGAGCTCAGCAAGGTGGTACCATTCACTTGTTAGCATCAAAATTTTGGGTGGTCCCAAATTTTATTTATTTTTTTCGCAGTAACAACAAGTGCACCGGGTTGGTGCATGGTACAAACCATAGCTCAAGCTATGGCCAATGAAAAGATCGACACCCTTGAACAAAAGTTGGACGCATTAATGAAGACGATCCGGACCTTAACTAACACACTCACAAAGGGCAAGTCAGAGGAACAATCGGAGGCACATGATTTTAATGAAAATACTGAGGGCAAGTCTAGCCATTCTCTTCACCTCTTTGGAAACCACCAACAGTCCCAGCCATGACCACCCAAGCTGGACATGTATAAATTTGATGGATCTCATCCGACCACATGGCTAGCACAAATGGAGCAATATTTCACATTGAAAGCTAAGTGTGGGTAGCATGTACTTGGACAATGAAATATGGCAATGGTGGTAGTGGCATCAACATTGCTATGGAAGGCCCGTGACTTGGAAGGTATTTTCAAAATCCCTTTCGGATCGCTTCGACCAGGAATCTAATTTTTTGGGTCGTCTTACTAAGCTCCGATAGACAGGAACAGTGCAAGAATATATCACAAACTTTGAAGCCTTAGCCTTCTGCACAGGAGGTCTACGAGATGAGTTCTACTTGGAATGTTTTGTCATTGGTCTCAAAGAAGCCATACAAGCCCACGTTTGACTGCAAAATCCAATCTCATGGCTGGATGCTTGCAAGATAGCTTGTGAAGTAGAAAGCACGTTAGCGGCCCAATCGACTCATCCAAATTTCATAGCCAAGGGTCACCTCCACCCAGGCTCCAAGAACTACCCAAACACTTAAGGTTCAAAAGGTGTCACCAACGGAAATGGCGGAAAGAAGAAAGCAAGGATTGTGTTACGACTATGATGAGAAATACTCCCCAGGGCATAAATGCAATGAACTCAAATTCTTTCAAATTGATGCTACTGATCACAATTCATCGGAGGAAGCCCCACCTTTTGAGAACAAAAGGAGGAAGATGAGGACAACCAGCCAGACAATGCACTCCCAGCTACACCTGACGAACTAGTTATCTTGCTTCATTCTTTGGCTGGGATTTCTTCTCCCCAAACTCTCAAAATCAGAGGTTTTATTAAGCATCGCCATATAGTCGTCTTGTTTGATAGTGGAAGTACGCATAACTTTATCCATCAAAGAGTCACTGAAGTAGTGCATTGTTTTGTTAGAGAAGTCTCTAATTTCCAGGTCCAAATTGTTGATGGGGGGACAATGAAATGTGAAGGCCGTTGTGAAAATGTCAAACTTCAAATGGGGGACTATCAGCTAAAGACCCGCATGTTTTCCATACACATGGGAGGGTGTGACATTGTCTTGGGTGTTGAATGGCTCCACACACTCAGCCCAATCACAATGGATTTCTAGGAGTTATATATGAGCTTTAAGCAGAACATCCACACACATACCCTCCACGGACTCCAGGCGGGTGCTCCCTCTATCATCAACTCGCATAGGATGGAAAAATTGTTAAAAAAGGGCCACCATGGAGTTATAGCCCAATTTAATGCCATCCAGGCCTTCGAACCCACTTCTCTTCATATTCATCCTAAGATGTAACAGACCTTAAACAACCATTTTCCAGTCTTTGAAAAGCCTCATGAGCTTCCACCCTCGAGAGGGGAACATGATCATAACATTACTTTGGTCCCAGGGACCCAACCACCAAATGTGCGCCCATATAGATATTCGTTCTCCCAAAAGAATGAAATTAAGAAAATAATCAAGGAACTCCTGGAAGCAGGCGTCATTCATCCTAGCATTAGTCCTTATTCATTGCCTATGGTCATGGTGCTAAAGAAATATGGGGAATGGCGTATGTGTCTAGACTTCAGGGCCTTCAACAAGTTGACGATCAAAGATAAATTTCCCATCTCGGTCATCGATGATTTTTTGGATGAACTAAATGGGGCTCAATTCTTTACTAAGCTCGACCTTCACTCGGACTATCACCAAATTCACATGAAAGAAGTAGACTTTCCAAAGACTGCTTTCCAAACTCATGAAGGCCATTATGAATTCCTGGTCGTGCCATTTGATCTTTGTATGCCCCATCCACTTTTCAGAGCCTCATGAACCACTTTCTCAAACCATATCTTAGAAAATTTGTCCTTGTTTTCTTTGATGACATCTTCATCTACAGCCGCACCTGGGCCACACATCTTCAGCATGTAGATCTGTTCTTGCAACTGCTCCAGAAGCATAAATTATTTGTCAAGATGTCCAAGTGCTCCTTTGGCATGGAAGAAGTTGAGTATTTGAGCCACATTGTGGGGCGTGAAGGTGTCAGGGTGGACCCCAAAAAGATCCAGGCAATGTAGGATTGGCCTCAACCAAAGACGTTGAAGAGCTTGAGAGGATTTTTGGGTCTCACGGGCTACTATTGCAAATTTGTTCGCAGTTATGGTTGCATTGCTAGACCCCTCACTCACCTTCTCAAGAAAATTCATTTCTCTGGAATGATGAAGCACAACAGGCATTTATAGCTCTCAAACATGCCATGTGTTCCACTCCCGTATTAGCACTACCCGACTTCACCAAATCTTTTGTGATTGAATGTGATGCTTCAGGTATGGGTATTGGGGCAGTCTTAATGCATGAAGGTTGACCCTTGGCCTTCACTAGCCAACAACTAAGTGGGACAAATCTGGGACAATCTACCTATGAGAAGGAGATGATGGCCATCTTACATGTAGTAGATACCTGGCGACCATACTTATTGGGGAAGCGTTGGCAAATCTGCACAGACTATCAAAGCCTTAAATTTTTTTTGGAGCAACGCCTATCCTCGCCACAACAAAATAAATGGCTCGCCAAAATGTTGGGATATGATTATGAGATAATTTACAAGAAAGGACACAAAAATGTCGTAGCAAATTCTTTATCATGCCAATTTGAGGAGGAAAGCACCCTACTCGCAATCTCCCTTCCCATTCCAGAACGGATTGAAGAGGCTCGAAAGGAATGGTTTTCACATCCTTTGCTCTCCCAAATCATTAATAAATTGCATGCAGATCCAAATTCCACAGCGGGCTACTCTTGGTAGGATGAGATTCTTCGCTACAAGGACAGAGTCATGATATCACCAAAATCCACCCTCAAAAGTCACATTTTGGTGGGGTTGCACTCATCTCCCACTGCAAGCCATTCAGGCTTTCAAAAGACTTATGCTTGCACTTGATGTTCATTCTTTTGGACAGGCATGAAAAAGGCAATTCTTACATTTGTAGCTGAGTGTGATGTATGTTACGACACAAAGGACAAATAGTCAAATCCCCAAGCACATTACAGACATTGCCCATCCCGGCATCAATCTAGACGGAGGTTTCATGGACTTCATTATGGGTCTTCCGAAGTCAGGCAACAAGTCAACCATCATGGTGGTTGTGGAAAGACTTTCTCAGTATGCTCATTTTTGTGCCCTACCCCACCCTTTTACACTGACTTTGGTGGCTCAATCTTTCATGGACCAGATCTTCAAATTACATGGCATGCCTACTTCCATTGTGTCTAATCATGACCCGACCTTCACCAGTAACTTTTGGTAAGAACTCTTCAGGCTACAAGGTACCCAACTACAACTCAGTACTTCCTATCATCCCCAAACTGATGGTCAAACTAAAGCAATCAACAAATGTTGGGAGACCTACCTTAGGTGTTTCACTTCAGAAAAGAAACATCTATGGGTGCAGTGGTCACCTCTAGCCAAATGGTGGTATAACACTAACTATTATGTCACCACCAAAATGACTCCATATGAAGCAGTTTAAGGTCAACTCCCTCCTTCACCTACTTCTTATATCTAGGGATGCTCGAAGGTACAAGCAGTGGATCAACTCCTACAGAACCGCACAACCAAGCTGGCCCACCTCAGAGAGAATCTCCATCAAGCTCAAAACTGCATGAAGCAACAGGCAAATCAACATCATTCAAAACGCAAATTTCAAGAAGGGGATCAGGTATTTTTAAGGCTGCAACCATATAAGAAAACATCACTCAAAGACAAGGGTTGTTAGAAATTATCTCCAAAATTCTACGGACCGTATCAAGTACTTCAGCGAACCGAAGAAGTAGCCTACAAGCTAGCTTTGCCACCCACTGCAAAAATACATCCAGCCTTCCATGTCTCATGCCTCAAGAAAGTGATTGGGAACCATTGTTGAATTCAAGCCAGTCTACCAGAATTGGATGAAGAAGGTTCAATCTGGCTCCAACCTGAACAGGTTCTTAACACGCGAGAACGGCATAGCGCAACCACATGATCAATGAATTCCTCATCAAGTGGAAAGACCCCTCTCCAGAAGATGCGCCCTGGGAACTAGCCACTGTCCTTCAACAGTTTCTGTAGCTTCAACCTTGAGGACAAGGCTATTTTTATGGCAGAGGGCATGTTAGGGTCTAACCCTAACCCCCTTATTTATGTGATAGGGTCGAGTCATAATTATAGTTAATTAAAGAGTCAATAAAGCCCATATTAATAATTGTAAGTGGTTGACCCACATTTAAAGAAGGGACCACAGTTAGTTGCAAATGGGCCATGGTATTAGATAGATGGTATTAATAAGAGCCATGGTATTGACCCATGGTGTTGCATGTATGAATCCTATATAAAGGATAGAGACTCCCCTTGAGGAGCATCATGTCTTATTTTGTAATTGAGCTTAGCTCTATTGGAGGTTGCCCCCTTGAAGAGGCAAGTGAACATTGTTTTCCTTTCTGAATAATAAAATACAAGCTGTTATTTCTTGTTGTTCTGTGTTTTGGGTATATTTCTTCGCATATTTGGTATTCTAGTATCTTCTCACAGGTCAAGAGCATATCATAAGCTACAAAGACAACTGTATACATATAAAATCGAAGTTCCCACAGGTCACTAGATAATAGAACTCCCGAAGAAGTATTCACTATTGAAAAATCCAAGGAGTGACAGTGAAACAATTTCTCTTGTTATGACATTATCTTGTGATGTTTTTCATTATTATTATTAGTTATTTTGAATCATATTTTCTTATCATCAAGACTAATGCCAAACAACAAATAAAAGGGAACACAAGATGTAGGCATGCTACCAGGGAAAAAACCCACTCTAGGGGAAAACGCAATCAAAATTCTTCCTTCAGTAGATTCAAGATGAGACGACCAAGACCCTTACAACTTAGACTCGATACTACCTCCATCAAGTCATCCTTCTTCCTTTCACTGTGTTAGCATCGAATACTTGTCACTAAGATGATACCCAATTCTTGTCTCTATGGCAGCACTAAAATATTACTATAATAACATCGAGA
>APFE031642232.1:1474-27170 GCA_000404065.3 Pinus taeda
ATATACATCAAATGAATTTGAACAATATCTTCGCCAACATGGGATTAAACATCAAACAAATGTGCCTTATAATCCCCAACAGAATGGTGTAGCTGAAAGAATGAATAGAACAATATTGAATATGGTACGATCCATGCTTTTTTTCAAAAATGTAAAGATAATGTTTTGGGCTGATGCTGTTCTATGTGCTGCATATATAAAGAATAGATGTCCATCTAGTGCTATAAGAAACAAGACTCCTTATGAATTGTGGTATGGACATGTTCCTTCGGTAAAACATCTCAGGATTTTTGGTTCACCTGTTATGCTTTGATACCAAAGGTACATAGAAACAAACTTGGTGCTAGAAGTCGTAAGTGTATTTTCTTGGGGTATTCAAATACCTCCAAAGCATACCGCCTCTATGATGAAGAAAAAAAAAAGTTTGTTATATCTAGAGATGTAATTTTTCTTGAATCATCCAAATCTGACAATGTTGTTGAGCGGCAACTTGATCGCTTGGATAGATTCGCAAAAATGAAATCATTTCAAGAATTTGAAAATCAGATTCCACATCTTGAAGGGGGGATTCCTATACTAGATCAACATGTGGAATCTTCTTCTGAAGAATACTCTCCCCCGATTGAAACTCCAACAACGGATGATGCTTTAAGTGATGTAATTGATAGAATTGGGAGACTCAATCTTGATTCACTCCCAACTCAATCAACAGAGCAGCCTGGACCATCTCAGAAAGGTCCCCCAAAGTGGATGACAAAGACACTTGAAAGTGTTCATCCTGATGAAATTGGAAAAACAGGAACCAGAAATGCAAACCGACAAAATGGAGGTGATGTAGATGACTCTAATTCACCTATTGATATGGATGTTTCTTATGATTGCGAATTGAACTTGTCTACAGATTTGAACCAACTTCCTTTAAAGAAGCTGCTTCTCATGATGAAAGGAAAGAAGCAATGCAAAAGGAGTATGATGCCCTCATAAAGAACAACACTTGGAAGCTGGTTGATCCTCCATTTGGAACAAAACCAATTGGCTGCAAGTGGGTCTACAAGACAAGTACAAAGCTGATGGCTCACTTGACAAGCACAAAGCTAGGCTTGTGGCAAAAGGTTTTGCACAGAAGGAAGGGGTCGATTATGAGGAAATTTTTTCTCCCACAGCAAAATGGGCCACCATCCGGACACTCTTTGCATTGGCAGCTCAGAACGGTTGGAAAGTCCATCAAATGGATGTAAAAAATGCCTTCTTGAATGGAGATCTAAAAGAAAATGTTTTTATGTCCCAGCCTGAAGGATTTGCTGTGAAAGGACATGAACATAAAGTATGCAAACTTGTGAAGTCCTTGTATGGCCTCAAACAAGCACCACGAGCCTGGTATGAAAAACTAACTGAGCATCTTCTGAAACTCAACTTCAATCATTTTGATCTTGATGATGCAACTTTATTTGTCAAAAAAGTTGGAAAAACAGTTGTATATCTTGTGGTATATGTAGATGATCTTTTAATGACAGGGAACAATGAAAGTTATATTGCATCCATAAAGAAAGAATTAGGAAAAATCTTTGAAATGACTGATTTGGGCTATGTTCATTACTATCTTGGCATTGAAGTAACCCAACATTCAAAATCCATATTTCTTTCTCAAAAGAAATACATTGGAGATTTGTTAAACAGATTTGGCATGACAAAATGCAATCCTCTTTCTACTCCAATGGAACAAAACTTGAGGCTCACATCTATTGAAGGAAAAGAATTTGAGGATGCAACAAAGTACAGACAGCTTATAGGAAGTCTCATCTATCTCACTACTACTAGACCAGACATTTCATTTGCTGTTGGAATCCTCTCCAAGTTTATGCAAAAGCCTTGTGAGGGACATTGGTCTGCTGCAAAAAGAGTTCTAAGGTACTTGAAGGGAACTCAAGACCTTGGAATCAAGTATACACAGGTAGACGACTTCATCTTGATTGGATACTCTAATTCAGACTTCGATGGAGACAAAGAAACTGGAGTATCTACTTCAGGATATGCTATGAGTCTTGGATCAGGAGCTATCTCTTGGAGATCACGCAAACAATCAGTTCCAGCAGATTCCACAACAGAAGCAGAATACGTGGCAACAGCTGAAGCAACAAAAGAAATTGTGTGGCTCAGAAAATTCTTGAAGATTTGCAGGTAAAACAAGTACAATCAACTCCACTCATGATTGACAATACCTCTGCAATAAAGTTGGCCAAGAACCCAAAGTTCCATGATCGTACAAAGCACATCAATACTAAATATCATCTGATCCGACATCATGTTGAGACAAAAACAATCCATCTCCGTCATTGTTCCACAAATGAGAAAATTGCAGACATCTTCACCAAAGCGCTTGGAAGAGAAAATCTTGAAAGATTCAGAATGATGCTTGGACTCACCAACAACCCTTCAGATTAAGGGGGGGAATGTTGACACCTAATCCTCTGGAATGTGAACAGTCATCAAGAAGATGAACTGATCAGTCACATTCATGTATATAACAATAGCTACCTAATGAAATAAATGAATCAGTTTTTCTGCCAAGTCTGGAGTTACTCCTGGCCTGACAATGTCCTTCATAAATTCATGCCAATTTGACCATCTCAATACTAAGCAGGTGACATCTAGCGTTGATTACTCAAACATGTGGAGTTATCCATGTGTGGACTTTCATGAAGATTCAAGAGAATAACAAACATTAATTCCTAATCAATAATTTGGGAATGTAAAAACACCTATTCTAACCATAACTATGATTGAGACAAGTTAAAATTGATCCTTAAGGGGAGACAACGGTTCCATTTGGTAAAGATGTTTATTATTTCATAAATTTGAGTAATTTCATTTGAGTGGGATAACTGAGAAAAAATGAGTTGTATAGAGAGGGTCAATATCTTCCATATACAATGAAATTTTGCTTCTATAGCTCTATGATGGCCATGAGTTTGTATTATTATAAGTGAGATACACAACATAATGTAGAAGGAAAAATTACATGTAAAAAAATGTCTCAAAGAACAATTCCCACTAAAATCTATAGCGAATAAATATGATCTACAAAACTTTATTGTAACCTTAATAAATGAAGAGGGAAAAATCCTTCATTTTGTAGGTATTTTTCCTTTGTCGGTTCTCTAAGGGTAAAATAGTGTGTTTGTGCTTTCATATAGTATATTATTTTTTTGTGGTTTTGTAGGTTATTTATATTGACTTGAAAACATTTAAGTATTTTTCAAAAAATAGTGTATTCTCTTTGCCTTTTCGCTATTTCTTTTTATATGAAGAGTAGATAGTGAATTTTAGTTGTGAATAACTATCTAGTGGAATATATTCAAAACAATTTATAGATCAATGTGTATGAAATCAATTTCTTTGCCTTTTCGAGAGATATGATATCAACCATGGGAAGATTGTCAAAATGAAAAAGGATCCAAGATATTTTAGACATAATAAATAAATTCAAGTGTCATGTCCCTTCCCAAATACATTTGTAACAGGGTGCTGCTACACAAATTTGCACAATTTTGGCTAAGGGAGAGAACCCATCATTTTGACTTGGGGACTTGGGAGGTAATTTGACTTTATTTCGTTGCTAGTGGAATGTGGGGGCCACCCACATGGGAGTTCGAATTGGCCCATTCGAATAGCTTAGAAGGAAAGTCGAATAGGTGGATGGAGGGGCCCACACAAGGCTAGGGAGGCCCAAGGAGTTATAAGAAGGGAACAACTCTCATTTTGGATTCATTCTTACATCTTGCAAACAAAATAACTTGACTTTTCGCTCTACTATTTAGCTGAGTCAACCGACTGTTTAGCCACGAATCTCTCAAGCAGGAGATTCAACCTCTATGTCAGAGGACCATCCATGCCCACCCTAGAGAGGCAGTTCCATAAGGATTCTAGGAGTTTTGTGGTAGTGAGATAGCATCACCATCCAGCGCAGAGCAAGGAGTGTGTATTTCTAGGCAGCCAGAGAATACGCAAAGGGAGATAGAAGCCATCAGAGATCAGATGTTTGATGGGAGAGTTAAGGAGATAAGGAAGCAACAATAGGCCAACATTCTTGCTAAGTTTTACAGCCAACATTCCAATAGTTTAAATTGATAGGCTAGGGGACAATGCAGATGTCACTCCAGCAGTCTTTGTGGAGCTTAGGAGCAGGTGTCTTAGGCCAAGATCTCATCCGGAAGTTAGGATTTGATAGCAAGGGTCAGCCCAATACTTTTGGGGGCATTTTCGGGAGGATTTACAGGTATTTTCCAGAAAGCCAAATTTGGCAGTTGCAGCTGAAGTTGGGCTCCAAGGGGGTCAAATTTCAGAATTCTAAGCCACCCAAAATCCTTCATGGGTTTTTCTGCATTTAGGCCAAGGAGTCCGGGGTTAAAAGAACATAATTTTCCGGGCATTAAAAGTGCAGCATCCAGCCATTCGAATTTCAGTAGAAAGGTAGTTTTCTCGGGCAATGCAGTGCAAATTGTTGCAGTAGCTGGACAACCTTCAATTCAACCATTTTCTCACCTGGGTTTGGTCATGCTTGTCCATTGAGACAAGCCTAGGTGCACCATATTTTCATACATTGTATTTGGCCTTTAGAAAATTAATAAAATGGCTCAGTAGTTCAATATTTGTAGTTTTTCTGTGAATGTTTAATGAGTATTTCGTTTTTATAAAATATTGCACATGTTATTTGTTTTATATCAGTTATATTTTCTATTTAGGATCATTATAATGGCATCTGAGCCTAGTTCTTGGCTCAACTATGGGGATTGTATCCTATGAGAGAAGGGGACCAACAGAACATCACTTATTGAAGGCAGAGGTACCAAAGTAGAGAAAGGGAGCTAGAGATTACTCCAGAAATAGAGGACAGAGGAAAAGTAGTAGTAGAAGAGGAGAAAATGGTGGACCTGAAGAGCAAGGAATAGATGGCTTTCAATAGCCTCCTAAGGGCCCTGAATGACTTAGCCAAGGGTCAGAAAGACATGCTAGAAGAGATCAAGTCGCAGAACCAAGAGAGGACCAATCCTAGAGGGTTTCTATTTGAGGAAACATCAGGGGCCTCTCAGCCATTTAATCATTCCTCACCAATAGTGCAATGCCCATCAGCTAGTGTGCCAACTCGTGCTACATTGCCTTCTTTTGTGCCAGTGGCACAAATCGAGCCTGCAAAGGAGGAATACCCCCCTCAGATGGGAGACTACTTCATAGAGTGGTAGTCTATGGATGAAGACTTTAAGGAAGCCCTCTCCTTCAAAGGTTACTGCAAGCTCAAGTAGGGTGAGAAGAATAAGGGTTATGAAGGACAGGGGACCCAGAACTATGAGCTACAGAGGGCCATAGGGAGGATGTATTTCCCTACTTTCGATGGCACTACCAAGTGCACAACCAGTGTTGGGGGAAGCCCATGATTGGTGGTTTCATGGCTTGACCACCCTAGGGCATGCCTACATGGCTTCTTATGACGACTTCACCAGGAGGGTGGTGGAGCATTTTGATTAGAGAGATTCAGAGGCCCATTTCAGAGAGTTGACCCAACTGTGCCAAACAGACAATGAATTTCTATGGGTATCAGTGATGGTTCTAGATATATCAGAGGCTAGGAGGGTGTACACCTTCATTGTGGTCTTACTTGAGCCCTTACATGGACTGCTGAAGTCACACAGACCCTCCACATTGTAGGAAGCAGTCTTGTGTACTAGAGATCTATCGGGGGCCATCCCCAAGACTAGAGCACCTTTTCCTACATGGACCTCTTTTCCACAAAATGGGCATGAGAATAGACCTCCACCTTAGTGGACCACACAGGGGAGGGGGATGTTAGATGATGAGACATGGAAGGACCTCAGGTGGAGGAAGTTGTGCTTCACATGCAGGGAGTCCTGGGCACCAGGCCATTGGTGCACTACTGGTAGAGCACACTATATTGAGGTTTTTCCTGACACTAACCAGGAGGACGAGGTGGAGTAGTATTGTGGTGTGGTAGAGGGTGATAGTCCGATAAATAGAGGGCCACCATCACCACCTCCATAGGGTGGGGCATCTCTTGCCCCAGTCGAGGGAGTCCTTGCTTCCTTATGCGAGATTCCAAAATTTTTTACACTGAGGATCAAAGGCACTGTACAGGGGCAGAGGGTGTCAGTTCTAGATGATAGTGTGGTTACCCACAATTTCATAAATGCCCATTTGGTTTAGGGGAGGGGCCTCACCATAGCTAAGTTTAAGGGATTTTTAGTCCTAGTGTCAGGTGACCATACCATATAGTGCACTAGATATGTGCCTTCCTTGACTGTAGTTATGGGGAACTACTTGATGATGAACCATTTGTTTGTGGTTGATTTTCTAGACACCAAAGTGGTGATGGTGTCCAGTGGTTGTATTCCCTTGGGTGACTCACGACAGATTGGAGGAAGCCAGAGATGAAGTTCATTGGGCCAGATGATAAACTGGTAGTTTTGAGGGGCATGCTATCTTATCCATCTTAGATAGTTTCAGCCGACATGATGGAGGAAGACCTGTGACATGGGGAAATTGCATGGACAGTTGAGCTAAGGATATCAGAGACTAGGGGACAGGCGCAACCACCACCACCAAACATACATGCTTTTCTTGAAAGGTATGCAGTGGTGTTTAGGGACATTCCACTAGGGCAGCCACCAAACAGGGGATTTGAGCAACATATTGAGTTAGAGATGGGTGTGCAGGTAGTGATCACCACCCCTTCTAAGCATCCCAAGGCATATAAGGATGAGATAGAGAAGGAAATCCAAGAGTTGCTAGCATTGGGCGATATCAGGCCAAGTTCCAGTCCCTTCGCTTCCTTAGTTTTAATGGTGAAGAAGAAGGATGGAACCCTTCAGATGTGCGTTAACTATCGGCCCTCAATCGGAAAACACTGATGAACTGGTACCTTATTCCCCGCATAGATGAGGTAATTGACGAGCTTAGAGGAGCCAAGTACTTTTCTAATATCGATCTACATTCAGACTACCACCAAATCAAGGTGAGGGATTAGGATATCCCTAAGACAACTTTTTGGTGCCACTATGCGCACTCGAGTTCCTGGTCATGCCAATTGGGCTGACTAATGCTTTAGCCACCTTCCAGTGATGCATGAAGCATGTCTTCTAGTGACATTTTAGGAGGTTCATTCTAGTTTCCTTTGATTACATTCTGATTTATAGCTAGACATGGGAGGAGCACCTCCAACACTTGGAGGAGGTATTGCACATTCTAGCGGAGAAGAAGTTTTATGCCAAGCTCCCTAAGTATGAGTTTGGGTTGACAAAGATGTTCTACCTAGGGAATATCATTGATGCTTATGGGGTGAAGGTCAACGAGGAGAAGATTCATCTAATCCGGGATTGGCCAGTACCCTGAGATGTGACTATGCTAAGAGGCTTCTTGGGCATTTGCACCTACTACTGGAATTTTGTCAAGGGGTTCTCATAAATGGCATCAGCATTAACTGACTTGACTAAGAGAGGGAATTTTGCATGGACTGATGGAGCACAAGTTTCCTTCGATCGCCTCAAGGAGGTGATGAGCAGTTGACCAATATTGGCACTTTTGATTTTTCCCAGCCACTTACTGTGGAGTGTGATGCATCTAGGGTAGGATTTGGAGAAGTATTGTCACAAGAGGGGAATCCCATTGCTTTTTGAGAGTCAGAAGCTCCTACCACATGAGGAGTCATATTCCATATATGACAAAGAGATGTTGACCATCATGCATGCATTGGCCAAATTCTGTCAGTACTTAGTGGGCAACAGGTTTCAAGTGAAGACTGATCACAACAGTCTTTAACACTTCATGGGGCAGGAGGGCCTCAATGATAGGTCGAAAAGATGGGTCATCAAGGTCTACCCTATGACTTCGATATAGAGTATGTGTGGGGGAAGAAATATGTGGTGATCGATGATCTATCTCGAAGGCTAGCTGGGTTATCCCTCATGAGCATCTGCCATGATTGGAAGGCTCGATTATTGGTGGAGTACTCCAAGGACAGGAGGGCATGCAAGGTATTGGAGGGTACCCATACAAATTAGCATTATTGAGTGATGGATGAGGTCATCTATTACAAGGGGTGCATTTTCTTAGTTCCCAACTCACAGTTGAGGGAGAGAGTGCTCCACGCATCACAAGATTCACCATTATTGGGGCACCAAGGGTTCCATAAATGTATATGACTGTTAGGGAGAGATTCACGTGGAAGGGCCTCAAGGGGGATGTGCTGCAGCATGTATGGGAGTGTGAGGCATGTAAGAGTAAAAAGGGGGAATATATCTACCCCATTGGATTGCTACAACCACTTCCCATCCCTAAGGGGAAATGGAAAAATATTTCTATGCATTTCATCATGGGGATCCCCACAGTGTAGGGTAAGGACTGCATCTATGTAGTGGTCGACAGGTTGACCAAATTTTCCCACTTTTTAGCCATCCCCACCAAATACATGACTGCACAGGTTGTAGAATTATTCTTTCGAGATGTTTTCAGGTTGCACGGGCTCCCCAAGAACATAGTGAGTGACAGGGACAACAAATTCATGGGAGGCATTTGTCAAGAGCTCTTCAGACTGGTCAGGACTGAGCTCACTCCTAGCACTAGCTACCATCCTCAGACAGATGGCCAAACCGAGAGAGTTAATCAGTGGTTGGAGGGGTACCTGGGGAACTACGTGACTAGTTAGCAGAGGGCTTGTTTTCAGTGGTTGCATTTGGGCGAGTACTGCTACAACACCACACACCACATGTCCATCGATATGACTCCTTTCCATGCTCTATATGGATATGATGCATTATCTTTTGTTGACATTATTTTTGGATATCATCGAGCCCCAAAGGCCAAATATTGGGTCAAAGAGAGCTAAGACATCATCAAGGCTCTCAAGGATAATTTAGTCACTGCACAAAATTAGCAAAAAGTATACGTAGACTAGCATAAGAGGTGTGAGGCACTTCGAGAAGGGGAACTAAGTATACCTCCAATTGCAGCCTTATAGACAGTCTACGCTAAAGTAGAAGGGGGTCGATAAGATACAAGCATGCTTCTATGGGCCCTACCAGGTGATTAGACAAGTTTGAGAGGTGGCCTATGAGCTAAAGCTGCCTCAGCGGAGCAGGATCCACAATTTTTTTCATGTCTCATGCCTAAAAAAGGTGTTGGGACAGTAGGGGATAGTATCAGTTGATCTACCCCCACTAGATGATGAGGGCCACTTAGTTTTGGAACCATAGACCATCTTGGAGAGAAGGGAAAGGAAACTAAGGAGCGGGACCATCAGGGAGTTTTTGGTATGTTGGAAGAACTTGCCAAATGAGGATACCACTTGGGAGGGTGAGAACATAGTGGAGCACCCATCTTTGAGGTTGCTTGAGGGAAAGAAACATTTGGGAGGGGGGGAATGTCATGTCCTTCCCAAATACATTTGTAACAAGGTGTTGCTACACAATTTTGCACAATTTTGGCTAAGGGAGTGAACCCATCATTTTCGACTTAGGGACTTAGGAGGCAATTTGACTTTATTTGGTTGCTAGTGGAATGTGGGGGCCACCCACATGGGAGTTCGAATTGGCCCATTCAAATAGCTTGGAGGGAAATTCGAATAGGTGGAAGGAGGGGCCCACATGAGGCTAGGGAGGCCCAAGGAGTTATAAGATGGGAGCAAATCTCATTTTGGATTCATTCTTACATCTTGAAAACAAAATCACTTGATTATTTGCTCTGCTCTTTAGCTGAGTCAATTGGCTATTTAGCCACGAATCTCTCAAGTGGGAGATTCAACCTCTACTTTGAGGGACCATCTGTGCCTGCCATAGAGAGGCAGTTCCACAAGGATTTCAGGAGTTTTAGGGCAGTGAGATAGCACCACCATCCAGCACGGAGCAGGGAGTGTGTATTTATGGGCAGCTAGAGAATACAGAGAGAGAGATAGAAGCCATCAATAGGCCAACATCCTTGCTGAGTTTTACAGCCAGCAGAGCCAACATTTTAGTAGTTCAAATTATTAGGCTAGGGGAAAACGTAGAGGCCACTCCAAAAATTTTCATGGAGCTTTGGAATAGGTGTCTTAGGCTAAGATATTAATTGGGAAATTAGGGATTTGATAGCAGGGGTCATCCCAGCACTTTGAGGGCATTTCTGGGAGGATTTATAGGCAATTTATAGTAGACCGAGTTTGGTAGTTGTAGCGAAGTTAGGCTCCAAGGTGGTCGAATTTCAGATTCTAAACCAGACAAAATCCTTTCTTGGGTTTTTCTGGGTTTAGGCCAAGGAGTCCGGGGTTAAAATCACATAATTTTCTAGGCAGTAAAAGTGCACCTTCTAGCCATTCGAACTTTAGCAAAAAGGTATTTTTCTAGGATAGCGTAGTGCAGATTGGTGCATTAGCTGGACAACCTTTAGTTCAACCATTTTCTCACCTGGGTTTGGTCATGCTTGTTCATTAAGACAAGCCAAGGTGCACTACCTTGTCATCCATTACCATATTTCCTGGGGTGTTGCCCCGGACACCGTAGACGAGGGCTTTTGCCCCCTTGTGGCCCCCGCCCCCCCCGTTGCACATCATTGCAACGAAGAATATAACACAACCCAACACATAATGTTGGGACCAGAGTTCCCATGTTCTGGGTGTCTAGTGGTACCAGAATCCACGGGTAGAGCAGTAGATGATGCACTACGAATAGTCTCATATTCGCGAAGGGCTTTAAGGTAACCGCAAAATTCATTGAGATGAGGGAAACAATGGGAATAGTGACCATGATGATCACACAGGGCACAAGGGTGGTTTGTGCGCAATGTTCTAAGTTTCTTAGGAGGTCTCGAGAAGTTAACATGGACTTGAGGGATATTTGACTCAGGGCACTGATGGGCCTCTAAATTAGACATAAATTAAGGCCCATGCCTCTAAATTAAAACATAAATTAAGGCCTAGGACCATCCTTCAGCGCATTAAACCTCTCTTTTTGGATTAGATCATTTATTTTTAACTTTAATATATTCATTAGGAAGGTTTATGAATAATTGAATATTTGTGCCTGATATTATTTATTTTTTGTGGAATATTATGAGAATATTGGGCGGATTATGAAGAGTTGGAGGAGGAGATAATTTAGGGACTTGTTCCCTACTACTGGAGGATCAATAATAAATAATAAGTTAACAAGATATTATGGAATTATGGCACAAATTGTGGAACTCCAATAATTGAGAAAATCTAGGAATGTGTTCCACTAATCAAGGGAGCAAATCCACCAATCAAGGGAGCAGATCCACTAATCAAGGGATTTTGGTGGGGAAAGATTTCTCATCCATGGGGAATGATTCTTAATCATTTTTTATAAGTACCAAGTGGAATTTTCCTCTAGGGAATGATTGAGAAAATCTAGGAATGTGTTCCCTGCCATTTAATGCAAATTCCTAGTATTGGGGACTAGATCCTCTAATCAAATGATTTTGATGGGGAAAGTTTCCTCCATTCATGGAGAATGATTCCTAATCATTTTGTATAAGTACCAAGTCGAATTTTCCTCTGGGGATATTTTCATTAGTGTTACTGTGGAGAGAGCTTGTATTTTTGTAGCTCCATTGTATTTTCTTGCAGGGATGTAATTCTATTGTTGAAAATAATGAAGAATGGTGTCATGTTCAGCTTCTAAATCTTGTTTTCCTCCATACGTCTCTGATTTTCCTTGGTATTTTCCATCCCAGGAACTTCAAAGCCCTTTTGTATCATTTTCTTTCCTTCTTTTCATTGCTTATTCACATGCATCTCTAGTTTTTATTTCTTTCTATTTTTGCATTTAGTATTAATGATTTTTTGTTGTAGGATTCAGTTAAATGGTTGATGTAAGTTCTTTTGTAGGATCAAAATCATTATTTAATCCTTTTTAAAAAATTTGAAGTTCATAGTAATCATTGAGCTGCTTGGATTAGTCTTCTTATTCCCAAATCTAGATTGCTAGACCTCCTTTTTAGCAAACAACAGTAAATTTCTGCTATTTTTAGAGCATGCTAACAAGCTTCAACCAAATTGATTCCACTTGCATTAGATCACAAAAGGAATTATAATTCATAACAAAAATTACCCCATTGCATTTTCACTTGATTTGGTTAGGCATTTTTTAGATTTACTAGCTCACTAGTTCTCAAATTTCTAGATTTTTCAACTAGTAATTTTTTTTTTTTTTTTGCATGGGTTAACAGAGGCCTTCTTGAGTGATTCCACTTGGAATGGGGACCTAAGATATCCTAGTTAATAATAAAATTTGTCCCATCCAATTTGGATTTGATTTTCTTGGTCATTAAACCCTCACCAATTTCACCATTTCACAATGAAACTTCTACAAGATTTTTGGAGCGAATCCATCCATCTCCCAACTTTGGTTTTGAGTTTTGAGTGATTCTAGGAATTTTCCCACTCCATTCCACCCATCGCACACCTTTCGTAGGCCTCCCATTACTTACAACACCTCACATTTTTCTCTCTGTTGTATCTTGTAGGTTCACTGTAATTCCTACAGGATCATCATGTATGTTTTTAGTACATCCTGTAGGTTTTCCTAAAATGGCCTGTTTTGAGGCTGAATTGAGAGAAAACCTCTTGGAAGTCACCAAAATCCTCCCAAGGGTCTCCCACACCATCCAACCATCTCCTAACCCTTCCATCCAACCTCCAACATCCTTAATTCACCTCCCACATCACCAAAAGAAATTAGTTTGCATACTTGATTTTGCATGAAAAGACAAAAACAGATTTATTTCAGTCCCTTTACTTGCACATTATTGATGTTTGATGCTTCTTACTTCCATGATTAGATAATAGCCTTTGGTTCATGATAATTTAACATTATTGCAAAGCATAGTTTCTTGGCAGTTAATTAGGAAATGGTGTGATTTAGCATTGAATTTATGTTTCTTTCCTTGTACTTTCTTTCTTGCAATAGGATAAGGTTCCATTTCGAACATTTCATTTTCTGCAATTAGTTTAGGATTTGACTTCAGTACATGCACTCCATTACATCATGAAATCAAAGGAAGGATACATTGTTTGCCACACATATATTGCCGACACCTCTTAAGTTTGTACGAACCCTAGGCTGATAATTAAAGTCGGTAGCCTTGGGAGTTGCAGCATTCTTGTTGCAATACCAAGGCTCATCACTTTTTGGTTCTGTTGTCGAGGAGGTGTCAAAGTATGCATTGTTTTCTTCCCTAGTTGATTCATTTCTTTTTAATTTTTGCAACAACAACAAAAAAAAAAATCACTAGGCATATTTAATTTCAAAAGTAGAAAATTGCATTGTAATATAGTTTTCATTCAATCATAAAAGCAAAAGCAAAAAAATTCCAACACCAATCCACCCCCCCATTTGATCACATGGTGTAGTAAGAGCCATATCACCATTCACTTTTGCACGTAGAAGAAAAAGATGATGAAGAATGTAGAAGAAATTGATGGCGATGATGATAATGAGGAAGATCCTACCGTATTTCCCATTCAAGATACTGAAGGAAGTGTGCGCATGAAGAAAATCCCTCCATCTTTTCTTCTAAAATTTCATGGTCTAAGGTCAGAGGATCTGGAAACCTTTCTCTTTGAATTTGAGATTGTTTGTAGATCTTATGGTTACTTATTAAAAACTCAAAAATTGATATTTTTTCTGGCAACATTGAAGGATAGAGATCTTAAATGGTTCATGAGTTTAGGGACTCATTCAATAAGATCATGGAATGATATGCAAAAGATATTTCTAGAGAGATATAAAGATCATGATCTTAAAGAAGAAATCTTTAGAATGAATCAAAGAGAAGATGAGAGCCTTGAGGATCTAATAGATAGGTTCATGTCCAATGTTAAGAGGGGAAAACTACATCATTTAGGATCTGACACACTAAAAAACCTCTTACTTAGAACAATTAGGGATGAGTGGATTGATCTCCTTAATCTCTAGATAAATCAACATCAAGATCGGTAAGTCAAGCTAAACTTGGAAAGTTGTTTGATGATGTTAAAACATAAATTCTTAGCAATCTAACAAAACAAGTAGAAATGTTAAGAATGCAAGATGAAGGAAAAGAAAATGTTGATATTTGTGTTGTAGAATCACATGATGTTAAACATTGTTTACCAAGAGGAAAATGGAGCAAGTCAATTGCTATTGCAGCTATGTTATGTAGCTCCAAGAGGACCATGGCAGCTTATTCAGCCTGATATGATGCAAGAGCCTAATTCACAATTTCAAGCTTATGCACATCCACCTCAAAGTAATTGGAACACACTCTTTCCTTGGCAACATTGGCCATCTCAACCCCAAAACCAATATTGGCAATAAGGTTGGCAAGGAACTTATGGGAGCCATCCACAATATCCTCCATATTCAACTCCATGTTATCCCTACCATTCACCTCCATGACAACCAAAACCCCATCCACATCCATCTCAAATATACACTCCCACTCAACTACCTGTACCACCATTTCCAAACCCACACATTAAAGTAGCTCAGCCCACTTACAATGCTAAGGTACAACACTTCCAAACATCTCCTCTTGAGATCAATGGTATTCACCAGAGCTCAGGAAGAGTATTGCAAAGAAGAGATCATCTTGATATCATTGAAGGACCACATCCAAAAGAATAAGATTCAAATAAGAAGACCACAGAACCATGGGTTGTGATTGATGAAGAGAATACATCAAAATCAGAGATCGAGAGAACTCCCTCATGGCCACCATCAAATCCTCCATGTATTCAAAAGAACAATCAACAAAAAGAGGAATATTTGAAGGTCATGGTAGAAGAAGACATGAATAATGATCCAAATCAGCAAGTGGACCAGAGGCATCACAACTATATTGAAATATGATTCTAGACAATCATTAAGTTGCAGCAATACCCTGTTCTTTAATTGTGCTTGATATCATCAAAGTCAAATAATTTGATCTCTCAAATTCAAGTAAATGTCAAAGCATACATCTCAAGCCTACACATTAGTTTTTCTATCATCTTGATGTGCACATGATTCCATTGGAAGTGCTCTTATACTTGAAAGTGTTTTTGTTTTTCAAGTAGGGTAGGGTAGAAAAAAAATGAAAAATAAGAGAACAAAAAAAAAAATCTCAAGTGAAAACCTCCTTTGAGGCACCTCAGATTGGCTCATTGATTGAAAACCTCCATGAGGCGGTCAATGGGTTGGGAAAAAAGAAAAAAAAAAGAGGAAAAAAGAAAATATCCTAGGTGAAAACCTCCTTTGAGGCACATAGGCACACCTACTAGTTGAAAACCTCATTGAGGCGACTAGTAGGCCTAGAAGAAAAAAAAGAAAAAAAATAAAATAAACCCTTGCTCCATGCATCTCTTTGATAAATGCATGTACTCTCCAACATCTGCAAGCAACAAGAACAAGTTGGTACCACAAGGAAAATTGGTCAAGCCTAGTGAAAAGAAGTCAAATTTTTACTTTCTCCTCCTTTTCTCAAATGCTCCAACAAGGCCAAGGCCATGCCAATCCATCACCCTCATCTATTTTCACCATCCACTCATCATTCTCAAGCTTCTACCACTCATCTTCCTTGTTGTCCTAAAAAACTATAGGATGCTTTGTTTTACTACAGGATACAAAAACACATAGAGCAAAAATTTGTTTTTTCCATCACTTGAAAACCATGCATCCATTTTCCAATCTCTTTCATGGGGAGATGCATAAGGATGATGGTAACATGCTCAAGCAGTTTGAGCAAATTCCAATGCACAGCTACCAATAAATTGGCCTCCATATCCTTCAGCCTTTTTTGCATTTTCTCAATATCCATGCATCCATTTAGAAATTCGTTTCATAGGGAGATGCATATGGATGATGGTAACATGCCTAATCCATTTCAGCAAATTCTAGTGCATGGTTTCCAAGAAATCAACCTCCATCACCTTCAACCATTTTTAGTTTTTCTCGAGATTTGTGCATCCATTGACCAAAATTTTTCTATGGCGAGGTGCATAATGATGATGGCAACATCCTCAAAAAAGTTTAATCTCAATCCAGTCTACCATTTGGGAGATATGGACAAAACAAGTCATTGTCCTATAAACCTATAAGATATAGAACAACACCTACAGGATTAGCAGTGAGCAGTTTTAAAGGAGATCAAAAGGTCAAAGAAGCTCCTCCAAAGCTTAGTTGCAGCATCAAGATCATCAACATCACCATCCAACACTTGCACATCAACATCAACTCAGCAGCAGCATGCTTGTCTTTCCAACAACCATCAAGTAGGTACAGGTATGCAATATTCTTGGCCTCTTTTCTTGAGCATATTATAGTTAGAAATTTGTTTTCAATGCATAAGAGATGAGGTTTTATAAGCTAAGGATGGGTTAGTAGTCTTAGCTGCCTTCAACTAGTTGATTGCAGCTCACTCGTTCACTCATGCAATGTTGAAAAGTCAAATTACGAAGGGTGATGATTTCAAGGAATGAGGACAATAGTTAAAAGAAGAATTTTTTTCAAAGGCCAACATCACTACAACATTCCAAGCCCTCCATTCACTTCATATTGACTATCTATTCATCATTCATCCATCCCATTTCATTCTTGAAAAAAAAAAAAAAAGTGAGCATCCTCTCCATTTTCATGAAATTTCCATTTGCAGGTCAGCAAGAAGGATGGTCAAAGAGCAAAGTAGGATCAAAAAGGGACCCCTATCACTCACATTTTTATTTTACCACTCATTACCATTCATTCCTCCACCATTTCTGTCATTTTTTCCACTCCTTTACTTCAGTTTACAAAGGGACTATGTTTTCTACACGATGATCCTGTAGGAATTATAGTGACCTAGAAATACTACAGGAGGCAGTCCTAAAGAAAATAAATGATTTTCCATGCCAATAAAATGCACCCCCTTCATCATTCCATCACCATACCTTGTCCACCATCATCACCCCTACATTCACCCTTAAAAAAAAATCAGTTTCAAAAAAAACAAATTCCAGTCTTCGAAAAGAATGCAAACAGGGAGGAATAGAGAGCATCACCTGAGTATTCCTTGTTCTCCACACTCCTAGTATTTCTCTCCATCCATGTCACCATCTTAGCAAAGTCTATGATTAAGAGTTCTGAGGGAGAAGAAGCCACAAGACATCCTATAGGAAATCCTGTAGCAACCTATCCCACAAAATACAAATCATAATAGCAGCAAGCCTCCAACATGATGATCTAAGAGAAAAAGGAGCTCCAAAGTAGCAGCAACACCACCATCTTCAACCACAGGTACCTAAACAAACAAAGGAGTTATCAGAAAACAATAAGAAAGGGAAGAAGACTCTCATACAATTAGAAGAACCTAAAAGAGGAGGAATGACTACTATAGGAAGGTGGAATGTTGCTACAAGAAGGAAGAAATGAACAAATTATGCTAAACCCCAAGATGGCAAAGCATTTTCAGAGAACTCCAAGGCAATTAGGTGGTCATCTAGGCCACAAAAGAGGAGAATAAGGCAACAAAAGGACGTGGGGCACTCACCATAAAAACAGAACTCAAACTGTAGTGATAAAAAGAGGGTTTCCAAGAGGTCTCTAATCTCTTTCTATGTTTTGTCCAAGGCCTAAAAGATGTTATAAAAATGGGAGAAAGGCATGGAAGTCAAGTAAGGGCCTTCCCTAACCTCAGACTATCATTTATGCTCAAAACTAGTATCCTGTAGTTTTAACAAGGTTTCCTATAGTTTTGACAGGGATAACTACAGGATGTCCTAGTTCTCATCTAAAGGCACTTTGAAGGTTTTAGAGGTGTCCAAATGGTAGAAAAAGGTAGCAGAAGGTTGATAATGATATGGAAGACCTTGCTAAACAAAAAAAAAATATTCAAGAACTCATCTTGAATAAGGGCAAGAAAGCAAGCTAATGGTCTCAAGAAACAATGATTTTTATTTGAACAAATATGTTTTTGGGCTTGTCCTTGTAGACCTTACAACCAAGATTCTTAATGCACAAGAGAGAGGCCACCGAGGCCATGGATGAGGCACAATGAGGTCACTAAGTTTCTTAGATCATGTGTAACATTTTCAGCAGGGGGGTATAATGGGCCTCTAAACTAGACATAAATTAAGGCATATGCCTCTAAGTTAAAACATAAATTAAGGCCTATGACCATCCTTCTGCACATTAAACCTCTCTTTTTGCATTAGATAATTTATTTTTAACTTTAATATGTTAATTAGGAAGGTTTATGAATAATTGAATATTTGTGCCTAATATTATTTATTTTTTGTGGAATATTATGAGAATATTGGGTAGATTATGAAGAGTTGGAGGAGGAGATAATTTAGGGACTTGTTCTCTACTACTGGAGGATAAATAATAAATAATAAGTAAAAAATATATTATGGAACTATGGCACAAATTGTGGAACTCCAATGATTAACAAAATCTAGGAATGTGTTCCACTAATCAAGGGAGCAGATCCACCAATCAAGTGAGCAAATCCATTAATCAAGGGATTTCGGTGAGGAAAGCTTCCTCCATCCATGGGGAATGATCCTTAATCATTTTTTATAAGTACCAAGTTGAATTTTCCTCTAGGGAATGATTGAGAAAATCTAGGAATGTGTTCCCTGCCATTTAATGCAAATTCCTAATATTGGGGATTAGATCCACTAATCAAGGGATTTTGGTGGGGAAATCTTCCTCCATTCATGGGGAATGATTCCTAATCATTTTGTATAAGTACAAAGTCAAATTCTCCTCTAGGAAGATTTTCATTAATGTTATTGTGGAGAGAGCTTGCATTTTTGCAGCTCCATTGCATTTTCTTGCAAGGATGTAATTATATTGATGACGAAGATTGGTGTCATATTCAGCTTCTAAATCTTGTTCTCCTCCATAGGTCTCCGAGTTTCCTTGGGCTTGGCCATCCCAGGAACCTCAGAGCCCTTTTATATCATTTTCGTTCCTTCTTTTCATTGCTTATTCACATGCATCTCTAGTTTGTATTTCTTTCTATTTCTACATTTAGTATTAATGATTTCTTATTGTAGGATTGAGTTAAATGGTTGATGTAAGTTCTTTTGCAGGATCACAAGCATTATTTTATCCTTGTAAAAGCTTTGGAAGTTCGTAACAATCATTGAGCTTCTTGGATTAGTCTTCTTATTCCCAAATCTAGATTGTTGGACCTCCTTTTTAGCAAAGAACAGTAAATTTCTGCTATTTTTTAGAGCATGCTAATGAGATTCAATCGAATTGATTCCACTTTCATTAGATCACAAAAACATTTTAGTTCATAACAAAAATCACCCCATTTCATTTGCACTTGATTTGGTTAGGCATTTTTTAGATTTACTAGCTCACTAGTTCTCAAATTTCTAAAAAATTTCAACTAGTAATGTTTTTTATTTCTTTTGCATGGGTTAACATAGGTCTTTTTGAGTGATTCCACTTGGAGTGGGGACCTAAGACATCCTACTTAATAACAAAATTTTTCCCATCCAATTTGGATTTGATTTTCTTGGTAATTAAACCCTCACCAATTTCATCATTTCACAAGGAAACTTCTCCAAGCTTTTTGGAGTGAATCCATCCATCTCCCAACTTTGGTTTTGAATTCCGAGTGATCCTAGGAATTTTCCCACTCCATTCCACCCATCACACACCTTTCCTATGCCTCCCATCACCTACAACACCTCACATTTTTCTCTCGGTTGTATCTTGTAGGTTCACTGTAATTCCTACAGGATCATCCAGTAGGTTTCTAGTACATCTTGTAGGTTTTCCTGAAATGACTTATTTTGAGGATTTTTGAGGCTGAATTAAGAGAAAACCTCTAGGAAGTCAGAAAAATCCTCCCAAGGGTCTCCCACACCATCCAACCATATCCTAACCCTTCCATCCAACCTCCAACATCCTTAACTCACCTGCCACATCACCAAAAGAAATTAGCTTGCATACTTGATTTTGCATGAAAAGGCAAAAAGACAAAAACAGATTTATTTTAGTCCCTTTACTTGCACATTAGTGATGTTTGATGCTTCTTACTTCCATGCTTAAATAGTATCCTTTTTTCCATGATAATTTAACATTAATGCAAAGCATAGTTTCTTGGCAGTTAATTAGGAAATGGTGTGATTTAGCATTGAATTTCTGTCTCTTTTGTTGTACTTTCTTTTTTGCAATAAGTTAAGGTTCCATTTCGAACATTTCATTTTATACAATTAGTTTAGGATTTGACTTTAGTACATGCACTCCATTACATCATGAAAGAAAAGGAAGGACATATTGTATGCCGCACATATAGTGCCAACACCTCTTAAATTTCTACGAACCCTGGGTTGATAATTAAAGTTGGTAGGCTTGGGAGTTGCAACATTCTTGTTGCAATATCGAGGCTCATTGGGAACGTTTCATAAACCAAAGGTTTGAGTTGAAGAAGCTCAAGACAATTATTGTGGCATTCCCAACAACTTTACACAAAGTGCATGAAGGTGACAACTTTAGGGCCTTGGGGGTTGGAGGAGCTTGGGGAGCCTTATCTTTCGATTCTTTCCTTTTAGCTTTGTCCCCCTGGCTAGATGTTTTTGCAACAGGAGATGGTTCCTGTTGAGGTTGTGATGGAACTAAAGCAGTGACATGAGTCATAGGGACCAGTTGTACCGAGGTCAAAGCATGATAAGGTCTTGGCTAACCGAGCAGAATGTTCACAGGGGGATCGATGTACCATAATGGGATCCCCAAAGTCATGTTAGGAAGGACCAAGGAAACCATGACAGTGATAGAAAAACCTGAAGGGGAGAATAAGAAATATATCTGACCTATAGGGTAATGTCCCAGTGGAATAGTTCCTGGATGGTTGAGACCTGTAGGAACAGTTCTTGGTGGAAACATAGGAGAGGCATCCACAAACGGAGGAGGTCCTAGGGGGTTGGGTCCAGAGGGCTCAGTTGGAAAAGCAACAACGGGGTGCTAAGGAGCTGGTTGTTGATCAGGTGCACCAGATTGCTTAAGGGTAGCCCGTGACACTTGTAACATGTAAACACTCATAGAGCTAGGCTATGATATGGGAGGGGGGAGACCAGGGAAAGCACCCAACAATGAGGAATCTTTATAGACTCCGGGTGAAACACTGGTGGTAGGAATTGAAGACTGTTTGTCAGAAATTAACGAGATAATGGAATCGGGGGAGGTCACGGATGTTGGCTCGTAGTAAGCCAACTGATCGATGGTAATAATCTTCCCTTCATCGGGGAAGCACATTTTATGAAACACCGCAGACGCAACAACTGACATGGAATATATGTAACTATGACCTAAGAGAACGTTATAATCCAAAGGGGCATCAATGACTTCAATTTCGACATGGAAAGTATTGCCCACAAGAGTCACTGGATGTGTTAGTTTCAGTCTTTGCAGCCTTCCTCCAGTGATCAAACATGCTCTTACACAAGTAATTTTAAGGTGTCAAGGTCAAATTTTGTCATTTCAGTGAGTCTTCAAGCAAAATTTGGTCACTAGGCATTAGGTCTAGGGTTTGCATGTACTCCTTCCAAAGTTGTCCAAATGTCTGTCCATGTCGCCATTCATCTGAGTGTACCATCATTCAGAGGGTTTTCATTATCATGTCAAGTTCCACTGGGTCATTTTACACCTTGTTCATGCTTCAGTTGCGCTTAGGTAAGGTCATTTCCCTCTCCTAGGGTTTTGAAGGCAATTTCTCTTGGACAGTCAAATCATCGGCAAAACTTGTATCCTGATGTTCATACAGCTTCCCCTATCCTTAAAGTACCTTATCAAACACTTCTCATCACTGAGATCCCCCAAATTCCTCATTTTCACACAAACCCTAGTTCTTGCTACAACCTGGCAATTTTCTAGGCTAGGCCTGTGTTTTGCCTTTTTGGACCCCTTCCCCTCACTCACTTTATGGGATTCCACTTTCCTCTACTTTCAAACATCCCTCCCCACTTCCAAAAATTTTCTCAAAAATTTAGAAGCCCCCTATCCCCTTCATTGCACTTCATTTCAACAAAATCCCTTGTCCCACACATTGGGATAGGTTTCACTCAAATGATGTTTCTGAACGATCAAAGATGTATTTTGGAACATTTAGAGAGGTTTTTTTCCATAACAAAACACGGAAGAAAAACCTCCTTCACTTTTTACACAAGTGTCATGATTTTAGAGAAATGTCAAAAATACAATCGCCTTGGGAGAATTGATACACCTCTGAAGTGACCTTGGGAAAATCAACTTTTCTCCTATCTTGGTTGGCCAAATTACTTGCTTGATGAGTAAAATGATCACTAGACACAAATATATTTCCAATGACCTATCATGAGCTCAATTTGGAGTTGAGGAACACCTTCAAACATTGACTGCAACAGCACTCTGCCTTGAGGCAGCCTCACTGGGCACATTTTGACCAGTATTAGGAGATTTGATTTCTGACATGGCAAATGAACTCCAAATTGAAAAATTCTAGTTGGGTTGGAAAGTAGACTCAAATATATTTCCAACGATCTATCCTGTTCCCAATTTGGACACCGAAAAGGCCTCCAACATTCACTTGGAAAAGGGCGCGACACATATAACTAGAGCGCGACACATATAACCAGGGTGCGACGCACAGAGATAAAGCACCCAGAATGTGCCAAATTGCCTCAAGTTGCCTGTGAAACCCTTAAAATCAATAGGTAGGCTCTATATCAAGGCTTTCTCATCAAATTTTGATAAAGATATGGTGATTTTTATGCTTTTGATTAAAGTGCAACAAAACTTATAAAGCAAACACTAGAAAACACAAAAGGGCCATTTTGCTAGGGTTGTGCAATTGTGTTGTTAATGCCAAGGTCCCCTTTTCCCTTCCTTATATTTTTCCCTTGTTCCCCTATTCCATTTTTCCTATTATCACTACCCTAATACTACCAAGTTCATATTCCCTTTCCCCTCCTCCTATTGATCAATAAAAACCCCAAACCCTGCCTTATTAAAAACCCAAACCCTAACCTATCAAAATACCCATAACCCCTACATATCCCTAAAAAAAATTCTCCCTACAACCCCTATTCCCATTACATTACTCCCCTCCTAACACCCCCTTTGTTTCATTTTTCTCCTTGGTGGCAGATATCAAAACAACACCCAGCTTCACCATCATCAAAAGGCAGCCTAAGTACAGTTCATAAACAGCAGCCCTCTTGTCCTCAAATGGATTTTATATAACAGTCATGGCATTTGAGCATTCATCAGACTATGACGTTATGAGCGCCATGAGACTGCTAGTGTGCCAGAATTCATCACCTATCAGAGAGGCAATGGGCATTTGTTTGCAGCAGCAAAGCGAGTGTTATCCCCACCCGGGGTGGAAGGGGCCTCGCTTCCGGCATCGACGACATAGGAACAGGACAGAGGTAAGGAGCCAATGCATGAGGAGGGGCCTTCAGGTGAGCCATCAGGTGAACGAGAGACCGAATTCGTTCTCCTTCATGATGATGAGACAGATACAGAAACGACAAATGCAGAGCTTAGAGAGATCATCCAGGAGCAGCAATCAGAGATTGAAGCCTTGTCCCTTGATTTAGAAAGAGCCAAATGGAACATGAAATATCTGGAGTAGAGGAACAAACATCTTGAGGATCAGCAAGCAATCGGGGAGCTACAAAACATTCGTGAGCATCGCCAAGCTGCCCAGCAAAGGAGGATTGAGCTCACTACCTTAGAGCAAGAGATCAATAACGACCGTGAGACCTGGTTAGAGTGGGTCAATATACACTTGGAGAGATTTCTGGAGAAGGCCAATGGAGACAAAACCATAATCAGGAGGATGGATTTCCGTTATAGGGCACAGAACAGGAGCACAAAGGCCCGAATAACGAGCTTGAAGGCCAAACTGAGCAGAGCAACAAAGGAAGCAAAAGAGCAAGATCAACTTCGAACCTTGGCTGAAGCTTCCTTGGCGCAACATAGTACTTCATAGAGGACTTCCAGCCCAAATTTCAAGGAATTTGGGGAAATTTTGGTCACACGACAAATTTTTGGCACAAAAACAGGGTTTTTCTCTATACGCGCCGCGCCACCGGCGCGACGCGTAAGATTGGGAGCTCCAAATGAGAAATGGTTTGCGTTTTTTGATTCGGCATGCAAAATAAAAATTATTGCCATTGGGAGCAAGAAATTTGGAGAAAATCTTGGCCACCAAAAGGGCAAAATACACTAAAAAATGGCCTCACTGCCCCTATTTTGACACACAGGAAGCAGTCTTGGGTGAATGAAGATTTGGAGGGGCAAATGAGCTCCAAATTCAAAAATTCCGGTTGGGTTGGAAAGTAGACTCAAGGGCCTTTCCAACGAGCTATATTTCACTTAATGTGGACACTGGGAAGGCCTCCAAAAGTGGCCTCAAATTGGCGCAATGCATACAGGAAAGGGGCGCGACGCATATAGGAAAAAGGGCCAGAATGCCTCTATTTCGCGAAATTTCGCTTCCCGACTTTTTGTAAGTTGGCCCACTCATATGCACTTCAGTTTTTCAGCACCTAAGGCGGTTTTATAAGTATTTTCACTCCATATGGTCAGTTATCCAAGGGGAAAAGGAAGGCAAAGGGCAACCCAAGCCATTTGTCATGTTTGTGGCGCTGCATCTGTAGTTGTTGTTTGGCTATCCACCTTTAGTTTGTAGTGATTCGAGTAACTCCCCAACCCTTGGGCATTCTATCTCTTCATGGCACATTCTATATATTGTATGCAAACCATTTGCAAAGGGTTGGTTGGCTTGTAACTTCTGGGAGACTGTGGCAAAGAAACTCTATTTCTGCATTGTATATTTTTTACAAAGGATTAATAAAAGGCAGTGGCTCTGTTTCATGAGATTCATGTGGTTGTGAGTGTAGCAAATGTGTCTCTTATGTTTCATATGTATATTGTTATGTTTCATAGCTCATTTCCATTGAAATTTTCTAAGTTAGCTAAGGTAGAATTCAATTTTATTGCTCTGCCTGTGGGAAAATTTCATCTACAGTGTTCATTCTTCTATTGAAAAGAATTCATGTTGTCCATGCTGTCATGTGGAAAGAGTTAATCTTGCGGACAAAACCAACCTCCCTAGAAGCCTAAGACTTTCTAGTGACAAACAAGACAATTAAGAGCAATCCTTCTCTAAACATGCATTTACAATACAAGAAATCAAGTGTTTTAGATCCTACCTGTAGTCCAACGTTGTTGTAGTAGTCCAGCCTCGTCGATCCAGATGAGCTCCTCCTTCACTTTGAAACCTGCCTACACTAACAATCAAACGATTAAATAGCACCTGAATATCTCATAAAATAAAACATATGCAACATATAGACCAAGGAGTATATGAAACAACTCATTAATAACAAATTGTTGAGAAGAATGGACTTATTTGTATTAATAGGAAACAAAAGAAACCTTTACAACCTGAGCCTTGGTGTTGTGCAAGTTCCTCCCAGGGTCCAGCAGGAGTTTTCCTCTACTTTGACAAGCTCACCCACTTCCAAATGAAACAAGAAAGGATGGTAATCTCTCCTCACAAGCTTCTACAAGGAAGTCCTAATTCCAGCAGCATCTACCCTTTGGAATGTTCAGCTTTCAACCTCCCTCCTCTGGCCCAATGCCTGTATTTATAGTGTTCTAGAGGAATTTATTCAGGTCCAACATCAATGGGA
>APFE031642235.1:0-23897 GCA_000404065.3 Pinus taeda
TTTTGTCTTGTCCCTATTGTCTTTGGTGATTGCTCTTTCACTCTTGCTTGGGCATTGTTTTCACCTCAGCTCTGAAACCATGTTAATTTTAGGTATGTTCTATGCGAGAGCAATTTACCTTATTTTCCAATATCTTTTCAAGATTAGCAATCACATTAGCATTAAAGTAAATTGCAGATAGAACATAAGTATAAATCGCAGAAAACATGCCAAGACAAAAGGACACAAGATGTGGCGCTAGCCAAGGACAAACCCCACAATGTGTGGGGAAACCCTTGATCAATTCTTCTTTTATGTTCTTCAAAGTTCAGTAGAGAAAGAGAGAGAGAGAGAGATAGTATATTTACAACAAAAGTCAACACTTTGACTTATCTAGATCTAGCATAGATCATTTCATATAACGATGAGATCAGTTGAAGACATTCTACTTCAATTAATTCTCCAAGGTGACGGCTTCACCTATCGTAGTGCTGCATTTAGGTCCACTTGCTGCACCACTGCATATGACACCATGCTGCACTAATCATGATTATCATCATGCTGCCCATGTCCATGATCTTATCATGTTGCTCTTCATGTTCATGATCTTATAATGCTGCCCATACTAATATGCATCATCATCATGCTGTTGTCCTATGCAGCCCATGATCTCTTACATCATTCTGTTGTCCAATGCTCATATCATCATGATGCCTTTACTATCCTTCTGTATATCAGCCTTAGCTGCTTGCTATGGCTTGCAGCCTAGCAAAGCAACTAGGCTATCCTCCACGCAGTCCCATTATTTGTTTATCACTGTCTATATGACCAGCGTTCTTCATAACCATGCTGGATTGCAGTTATGACTGAAGTAGATTATATATTATATGACTGCTCTCATAATATATATGACCGTTCCATCATGAAGCGTATATATATATGACTATGTCTAGGTGGCTATGTTCCATACAGCATATGATGACTGTGTTCCATACATCATTGCATCCATATATCATATGACCTGCGTGGTATATCACCATGACTGCCCAACGTATTGATTGTCCAACATTTCAATATATTGCATATGACCTGCATGGTATGACTTCCCAGCATATTGATTGTCTAGCGTTTCTAATGTATACCTGTACATGGATTCCAGAAATAAAACCCGTGTTCTGTTCCTCTAACCTACGGGCTTCATATATATAAGTTGCGGCTAACAGCATTCCATATATAATGTCCTTCCATTATAGCGTATAACTGTACGTGGATTTCGGAGATCATATTATATATGACTATGTGTTCTTCCATTGATACTACGTAAGGCCTCCTTGCTATGCTAGGGTTTCTTTCTTGAACAGCGTATATATCTGTCCAGCATATATATTTTGTATGAGCCTTGCTTCTTATTCATTTACACGGATATTATATATCTCTATTGCTGTGAATAGATCTCCATGCTAGGACTACATTAAATGTATTAACCAATGTATATCTATTGTTTGCCAGCGTGTAAATGTCTTCCTTTAATGTGGCTAAGTGTCTCCATTTCCAGCGTGTAAATTAGGGCATCCTTCATTAGTGTCTCTCCTTCTCCAAAAACCCAAGACGTGGAGAGGAGAGCACATGAAGAATGTGTATCCCAAATGACCTCAAGTCCTCTTCAATTTATACTAAAACTTAGGTGATGAATAGGCATGTCTTTTGGCCTTCTGAGCCTACTCAAGTTGCTAGTCAACTAGATGATAGATCCATAATCAAAATAAATTCATATCTCCATAAATACTTACCGGAATCGGATGATCTTTGGATCAATCCTACACCTCTTGATGAGAGGGATCCAATAAAAATATCAGTTTCCATAAATAGGCTGTCCCACATGGAGTTTGGCCCTAGTTGCCAATTTTAACAAATAATCATGGAATTCATTGGATTCGTACTTGGTCCCATTATCAATCCTCAATATCTTGATTTTCTTCTCGGATTGGTTTTTGATCAAGGCTTTGAAGTGTCGGAACTAGGTGAACACTTTATCCTTCTTTTTCAAGAAGTAGATCCAAGTCTTGCCAAAATAATCATCTGTTAAGGTGAGATAATATAAGTATCCTCCCAAGGAGTTTACGGGCATCATACCAGATATGTCGGAGTGGACCAATTGCAATATATAAGTGGTCTTGTTATTACTTGAGGGGAATGGTCCCCTTGTAAGTTTTCCTTCAACACATCCTGGACATACACCTTCATGCTCTACTTTGAACTCGGGCATACATGTCACCATCTGTCTCACATCGAATAGGGCCTTATAATGAAGATGGGCAAACCTCCGATGCCATAGTTCAGATTGTAGAGATGTGTTGCAAGACATGGCTCTCAATGGACTTCCTCCAACTTGATACAAAGTGTCAACCATGAACCCAAGACTAAAAGCATCTTTAAAATTTCTTTTCCAAACACGTACCTTTCCATCGATGAATTCCACCTTGAATCCTTTGTCTTCCATTGTCGAAATGGACACCAAGTTCTTCTTGAGATCAGGTACATATAGTACTTCTTGTAAATGAATAGTGTTACCTTGATTCAATTGGAGGGTAACATTCCCTACTCCCTTCACGGGATAAGTGGCATTGTCTCCAAGGATGATTTCCAAGTTTGTCTCCTTTTCTATCAAATTAAAGAGAGCTTCCTTGTATCTGGTGAAGTGTCTTGAGGCACCACTATCGATCAGCCAATTCCCCAAAGTGTCCGATGGAGAGGTAGTAGAGAGGGTCGATATAAGATAGTACTCCTTTTGCTTATTGTTAACAACATTTGATTCTTCATACCTGGAGTTCCTTACTTTCTTGGAGGGTCTACCATTTCCTTGATACCCTGCATTCCTTTTTCCCTTGCCATTGGACCTTCCAATCCTTTGTTCATTGTTGTTGAAGTTGCCCCTGGAATGATTGTGATCGTCAACATGTGATGTGTCCCTTCTATTTGGACACTCCCTTGCATAATGGCGAAACTTATTGCAAACAAAGCACATGCCCTTCCTTCCTCCCTTAGATCAAGGCTTTCCATTGAAATGACCTTCAGACCCTGCATTATTTCTCCTTTTGGCATAAGCGGAAAATGTAGTGGGGTTGCTTCTATTAGAAGGCATTTCTTCCTCCACCATTATTGTTTCTTCTTGAATGGATCTCTATATCAATTCTTCAAACCGTGGAATTCGATCATTGTTGAGTATAGTGGTTCTAAATATATACCACTCGGGTGGGAGTCTTCCAAGGGTAGTGATAGTAAGTTCCCTGTCACAAATGACCTTTCCAATCGAAAGTAGATCATTCTTGATCTCAGTGATCCTTAAGAAGTAGGATTGAATATCCTCATCCTTCCCTTCTTAATATCTTCAAATTATTTTTGAGAAGTAAAATTTGATTAGCATCACTAACCTTGAACATGTTTATCAACCTGTCGTAGATCTCCTTGGAGGTCTTCAATTCGGAGATGTAGGCCACTAGACACTTGTCAATGGAATCTTTGATAATCTTTTTTGCTTTGACTTCAGCCCTATTGTACTTAGGCTTCGCAGCAATCGGTGCATTTGAAAGAGGCTTAGGGATTTTACCCTTCACATAGTCCAACACTTCTTGTTCTTCCAAGGTCAAATCAAAAGACATCTTCCATCCATGATAGTCATATTTTTCACGGAACTTGTCTTAAGATGGGAACTGGGATGAGAAACCCATTGAGCCTTTTGTCCTTATCCAACTATCTTTGGTGATTTCTCTTTCACTCTTGCTTGGGCTTTGTCTTCACCTCAACTCTGATACGATGTTAATTTTAGGTAACAATGGTATGTTCTATGCTTTAGAGCAATTTCACTTCAATTTCTTTACTAGCCCAAGATCAATATCCAGTTTAGCAATCACATCAACATAATAGTAAAATGCAGATAGAACATACACATAAACAGTAGAAGACAAGCCAAGACAAGAGGACATAAGATTTCACACCAGCCAGGGACAAACCCCAATGTGGGGAAACCCTTGATCAATTCTTCTTATATTCTTCAATAGTTCAGCAGAGAGAGAGATAGTACAATATACAAATCTGATAATTTATGACAGCAGCAAAAGAGCCCTAACCAGAAAAGTCAATGCTGGTCAACCACGCAGAGTTCTTCCTCAATTTAACTTGGTCAAACCCAACCAACTTCGGCCTCCGACAGTGAGTCTAATCAGACCAAAACAGTCTGAAAAAGTCCAATCAAAATTGGTCAACGAAATCCAACCCTATGGCAAGCCCTAGTATAGTCAACGTTGGTCAAAGGAGAGGTCAAATTGCCTTGATTTTTGTGCCCAGATTTGCGACCTACTAGGACAGAGATACCTCCCCCAAACCGAAGTCAAAATAGGTCAACGCATCAAGTCAACGTAGTCAAATAGCCTCCCTGCAGCTCTATCAACGCTGGTCAACGCAATCAACATAAATATGTCCTCCTTCCCTTCGCACGTGTGAGAGAGAAGATTGCCCATAAATGCATACCTAATCACAAGAGGAAAGAGAGAGATGTGAGATGAGATGATCATAAAATGACTTGAGGTCTCCTTTTTATATGCAACAGTGAGGATGAATTGGGGGTTTGAATGCATGTTTTGCTTGCTGGCCGACCTTGATAATTTGTCCATAATATAAACAAATTCACATCTTCATTTGTACATGTCGGAATTGGATGATCTTTAGATCAATCCTACACCTCTCAAAGAGAGGAATCCAACAAAAATATCAGGTCTTATAAATAATATGACACATGTGGAGTTTGGCCCTTGTTGCCAGTTTTAACACTTTGGGATTTTAGAGAAGGCAAGGGAAGGTAGGGTTCTCTTTGTGATCATCATCGTCATCATAAATGGGGCCATCTACTTTCCAAAAACCTTATTCATGAATGGGAAAAGAATGATCCTCCCTTTCACTGGTGTGAATGGGAAAACCATCATCAAACTCATTTTCCTTGTCAGAATCATAGATAGGGTCATTGTCAAAACGATGGTTTCCTACATCCCATTCCCCTCATTAATGCATTACAAATAAAAGATGTCATCTTCCTAGGGAGCTACAATATCCATATCTCCCAAGACCCTTTCTTGAATGAGAGACCCCACTTCATCATGTTCATCCTTATGGACTTCAATGGGGTTTTCATTTATGCCATGCTCATTCCCAATCTCCAAACTTCTAATCCGAAGGTCCTTCGTGGGATCATGGTCATCATGATCTCCCTTAGGATCATTCCATCCTTCCATATATCCCTCATCCTCATGAGGGTCGCCCATATTTGAATTTTCTTCAAGGTCACCCTGATCGTCCAATTGACTACATTTTGTGGGGCTTTGCGATTGATTATAATATTTTTAATTGACAAGATCAATCACATTATTAAAGGTACAAGTATGGTAAGAAAGCTCAAAGAGATGGTTAGGATCCCACTTGTAGGCACACTGCACATTGTATAATTCATTGCTCTTCCACTTACAATATTCAAATATGAAATCCATATTCTTGTGTTTTATCAAATATTCATAACGCACAACAAATTGGTCCACGCTTTCCTGCAATTTTTGAACGTCTTCATGATCAAGTTTATTCAAAGGAAAGCGAAGGGGAATCTCTTTTTCTCAACAAGCCAATTTTCATGATTTTGCATATTAGGATCAAAATGGAGTTGACAGGGTGAATCTAAATGCCTTGATAGATGCTTGCTTCACCCTACATGCATTAAATTTGAAGTTCAATGAAGAACTAGGGATTTGTTCTTCCAATGGAGTCACCAAAATGATATATCAATAACGTCATAAGAGAACAAGACGCGTCCTAGTGTTTTAGTTGAGTCTTATGTAAAAATGATTTAAGAATAATTTAAGCTAATTGGCTAAATTATTTTATTGCAAATCACTTGGTCTACTAGATCATATTGTGTCGCAAAATTGGGTAATTAATTGAAAGTCTATAGCGAACGAGTATTTGTTCTTTGAGGGTTGAATTATGTAAAATCTTATGTAAAAAATAGTTTAATGCATGGTCCCTCATACATAGAAACCATGGCTAAAATATTTGTGAGTGGAAAAAATAATTAATCCCCTCAAGTGTCAATTAATTAATTTTCTTTGAAAAAATAAAATTAATCCTAAGCCAGAAAATTTATTAATTAGAAACGAAGTTAAATTGCTAGAAAAATTAAATTCTCCAAGTGGAAAAATTCGTGGATCTTAAAGAAATTAATTTTTGAAAAGTCCCTCAACAAGGGAATATAGGAAATTTCAAGAAAAATTCGACCCTTTGGCCATGTTGGTCAAGTCAAAGTCAATTTTTTGAGAAAATAAGCTCAATAATTATTTTTTGAGCTAATAAAAAATGGGTTTAATGAGAAATTCGAAAATTCCTCAAAAACAATTATTTCAACGGCAGAGATTGAAAAATCATCAAAGAATAATCAACAACCGAGATTATTTTGACAGGAATCAAGCCAACTAGCCATTATTTTCCAGTTGGAGAATTTATCTATAAATTTGAGGTCATTTGTGTCTCAAGCCATTTGATTTTGGCTAATGTAACTTTGAAAAGCTGATGCTAGGAACGTTTGAATAATCATAATACAGGCTTTAGGGTGCAGTTCATGGTGTTTCTGATCTATTGATTTGTGGTATACGTTGGGTACGGACATTCCTATATTGTACTTTATAATTGTTGTTAATCATTATTTCATTGTAGGTGATAGGAACATTCTATTGGTAAGTTATGAGCTTATCTTAGGTGATCTGGTTCACTATGTTCTAACAATTTATTTGTCAGAAAATATATAGTGTTTGCAGGTTCTCTAGCCCTTGGACTCCAAATTCACAAACTTTGGACAGACGCTGACTATGTTTGGATTCTAAATATTTTTATGGTTTTCTAACTTCACTAACATTGTGGATTTGCATCTACCTTTTCAAAATACATTTAGCCACTATCAAGGATTTACAAAAATTTCAATTTCTCCAATTTTTCTCAAGCATTGTATATATGTATGTTTTGAAAATATACCTGTAAACTAGATTTTTGTAAATAAATTATTTTCTAACCTTTGTTTTGTAGCTAGGGTTTTGAAGTTTCGAATTATTTTGAATTTTTTGTATATATTGGGGCTTTGGGCTATTGTAAATTCAATTTTGCAGGTGAGATCAAAGGAAAATAGTTGGATTAGAGCTAAATCTAGACCCTTGAGGGTAAGATCTAGTCTCAACATTTTTTGTAGGGCCAACTACTAAAGAAATTTTGCAGAAATTGAAGATTTGAAGCAACATTGAATTTTTTCAAGCGAGGGTTTGCAAATTTTTAGGGCCATAAGGCCCAACGTCCTTCACCAGGCCCAGGGTTAGCCCTATGACCCCCTGCGTCATACTTTTGAGGCCTACATCATCCTTTTTGAGACCCTACAGGTTGACTATAAGCCCTAAGGGCCTCAGCCCTCCTTCCTTCCCTTGGTCGTGGTGTTTGTAGGACATTTTAGGCCCGACAATGAGCCTTGAAGGCCTTGGCCTCCCTTCCCAAGGTAGTCGCAAGCCTTAAGGGCTTCATAGCCCTAGGCTGTAGCCCCCTAAGCCTTTTCAGCCAACTCTTTAGGCAAGACAACATCCTTTAGGGCTTGTTGTGGCCCTTTTTGAGCCCTCTCCACCTTTTTGTGGACCTTCTCTAACCTTTTTTCCCTCGCCATTGCCTTTTCTTGGCCTTTTCCCTTGTCTTTTGCCTTCCTCCTAACCCTAGCTTGCCCTCATTCATCCTTGGTTGGCCTATGAAATTTTTTGGGCTTAATATCGGTGGGTTTTGCAAGAAAGAATTGGCTCAAGTTTGGTGTTTTCAGGTGCCAAGTTCATTGGAAAAATTTTGGCAACCTGGGCAAGTGATCTTCAAGGCTTTGGGCCTAGTGTTTAATCTCTAAACCCTCATTTTTCCTCTCTGTTTGCTACAGCTCTCTGAATCATTCATAACAGTGGTAAAATTCATGTTTAAACCAGTGTTGCGAACATCGGCATCGGGATAAAATCGGCAAGGGTCCAAAAAACCAAAAAATAGTAAAAACTGAGAAAATGTTGGTAAAAAATCGGCAAACATCGGGAAAATTAAGATACCATAAAAATATCTTTAGAAATCGGCAAACATCGGCTACGCCAAAACATCGTGATTTCGAGATAAAATCGGGATGTTATTGAGATGTTTGCAACACTGGTTTAAATGCTCTAAAATTCACCTATAAATTGCCTAAGCACACTAAGAAATCCATGGTAAAAATTTACTAGTATTTTGATAAGTTGGGTATTGAGTATTGGGCATAGATCTACTTGTTTGTTGACTGAATATCTCTGCATAATCAGTGAAATAAAATCTTATATATTTCTGAAAGAACATATCAAAGAGGCATAAAATTGATTGATGTGATATCTAGCATATTATCACAACATTTAGGCATCTTGGGTATTAATTTTCTTGGCATAAATCTTCAAATTTTGGTGACTAATATCTCTCCATAAGAGTTTAATCAGATCTCATATATTCTAAATACCACATCTTAAGAGAGCTAAAAAATACATAATCTCACACTGGCAAATTTATTTCGGCATTTGGTAAGTTTTGGGAACATTTTGGCACAAGTTGTTGCAGTAATAGCTCATTGTTTGCATACTTTTCTTGCTGCTGTATTAAGTGGCTTTAGATCTGATATAGCACTGAATAATTCATCATAAGAAGGTTGGCTAACTAGTGTTTTCACTTAGCAAGTCACTTGATACTCCATTGATCATATTGGGTTCTTATACGCTTGTCATTTCTTGGATCTAGAGTGATTTACTTACTGTTGTCCTAAAAGTTTAATAATTGGTCATTTAAATGTGATTGCGATATAAGTAGCATAAGATCTCTTTTTGCCCGTGCTCTCTAGATCATAATTGTTCTTGTTTCATGGTTCTATAGCAAATTGGTTTCTAGTTGTTTCAAGTGTACTAACACATTTTGTTGCGAGTTTATTCATAAGTTTACATCTAATAATAGCACTCACTAAATAAGTCTAATCTCAAATCACTTGGTGTTGAATAATTCAAGTTTCTTTGGCCATCTTGATCTAGTAACATGGCATAAGATCATTGATAATTGTATTGTAGAATTGTCATTGGAACATCTTGAGTAATTGTGATTGACATCAATGTGTTAAGCATAGTTAAGAGATTGCTTCATAAATTTGAGAAACTTGGATAATTTTATCATTTAGTATCTTGAGTTTCACGGGTTTTCATCCCAAGTAAGCATCTCTTAATATTGGTCATTGGCATACCCTAAATTGTCTCGACTAATCTTTGGATTCATGTTCTAAATTTGCTATCATTGGTTAAACCAGTGTGGAAAAAGTCCCGAAAAAATCGGGATTTATTCCTAAAAACCCGATTTTTTCAGCGAAAGGAATATATCAGCCGACTTTTTGCCGATTTTTTCAGAAACGAATAAATCGCGATAATATCGAAATATGCCCGATAAAATCGCGAGTCGATCCAAAAAATCGTGGGGAAATTTTTTTAGCTGATAAAATGACGGAAAGGGTTTTTAAGTCGGTTTATTTTGTGGGTTTTTCATTGCGTTTGAACGGAGAACCGAGAGCAGAGAACAAGGGTTTGCTTTGCATCGTGCACGCGTGGAGAGGAGCCAGAATCCGGATTGAATCGATTTCGGATTGATAGCATTGCGGCCACGATCTATCACCATCTATCACCGTTCAGCAAAGGGTTCCGGTTAACCTCAGGTCTGCAGCCACGATCTATCACCATGTATCACCGTTCATGGACCACGGTTCACCTTTAGGCTTTACGTAATCCTTTCTTTGTTTTTTTTTTCATTCTTTGTTTTTCAGTTTTCTATTGCGGAGGTTATTAATATTTATTTGCTGTGTAATACTAATGATAACACTAAAACATTGTATCGGTTTCCTGATTCCATAATACATATGCCATTTCTGCATGCCATTTACAAAGAATTTATCAGTGATGAGCAATGCCTGGTATATATTATCTGCCATTTCCCTGCCCGACCATATCAGGCTCCACTAAAAATTTGTCATATCTGTTTCAGTGTAACTATGTTGATAGCGGATAGCCAGTGTGCAAATTAATAGATTTCCAGATGAATGAAACTTTATAGAACTTGTAGCATTGCTCCACTGTACAGCTATCAGAAAGTCATGTGACAAGAAAAGTTTACAAAGGTTGAATACTTGCAATTTGCAAACATAAAAGCCACTAATGATAAATGAGTGTCCACTGTCGAGCATAAAACTCCAGCAAATTGAAATGCAGAGATTCATTCATGATTGCCATATAGTAAAGTAAAATCCAACAGATAAATCATAATATAATTAGAATCTGGAAGATTAAGAACATGTAGTATGTACTGACTTTCTGTTATGCCAAATGGCAAAAATACTAACTGTATTAGCCAGAATAACATCCACAGTGCATCCTAATTTGCAGATACTTTATCCCATCAAAATTGCATGACAATGAGAGTCTGAGACATTCACAAAGTTAAGAACATAATAAAATGAAAAAGAACAGAATCAAAGCATTAACAGTTCCAGGCCTTAGCTATATTGTTTCTTTTACAGATAAGTTTTTTTTAATAAAATTTAAAATATCAAAAGATCAGGGAAACTGTCTCCTTTCTGTGCATCAACTGAGCTTTGACTATGGGTGACCATCAAAAATACAAATTGCACCTTTTTCCTAAGAAAATGCTCTCCATTGTTTTACCACTTTCTTTGCATTCTTTTCATTGCTACTATTTTAATTTTTGATGGATCATTGCTAATTGAATTTGTTTCATTTTTTTTGTGCCCAGGTTTAAACTTTAAATTCCAGCTCAAAGTTTAAAACAAAATGCCGAGGATTTTGGATTCTATGTGGGAGTTTGGTGAGCCTGATGTTATACCTGAAACTGGGGCGCTCAATAGAATGTATTTGACTTGCAAGTTGTGTGGCAAGCATATGCCAGGAGGCATCAACAGATTAAAATTCCATTTGGGGCAAATTCCGGGCCAAAATATTGAACTTTGCACAAAAACAAGTCCAGAAATCATCCGACGGGCCATTCAATCGTTGATGGATAAAGATGAAGGAAAAGACACCAGGGCAGCGATAAGAAACCAACTTGTAGGGGGCTCAAGAGTGGGGGGACATGAGAGTGGCAGTGCTTCTACAACAGCATCACCTTCCTCACCCATGAGTACTCATCCTTCTATCTCATCCTTTTTTGTTCCTAGAACAACACCTGGTTCACAACCTGGGATCAAATCATCAATGAAAAAAAAGGAAAAGGCAGAAGCTGACAAGTTGGTTAGTAGGTGTCTTCTATGGAGTGATGTTCCCTTCAACATTGCCAAGACAAACCCATTCTACCAGCCTATGTTTGATGCTGTTGCTGTCGTTGGCCCGGGGTACAAAGCCCCCACCTTTGCAGAGTTGAGAGGGCCTCTTCTTCAAAATGAAAAGACTGAATGCACTACTAGATTGGCAGAGTTTAGGGCATCATGGGAGTACACTGGATGCACAGTAATGTCAGATGGTTGGACTGACCAGAAGGGTAGGACCCTTCTTAACTTCTTGGTTAGTTGTCCCAAGGGGACAATGTTTATGAAATCTATTGATGCATCTGACTACATTAAAGATGCACGTTTATTATGTGAGTTGTTGGACGTCTTCATTCAGGAAGTAGGCCCAAGCAATGTTGTCCAAGTCATAACGGACAACGCTGCAAATTATGTTGCAGCTGGCAAGATGCTTATGGAGAGGTATCCTAACTCGTTTTGGACACCTTGTGCTGCTCATTGCATTGACTTGATGTTGGAAGATATAGGTAAAATTCCTACTGTGAGGGATATTGTTGAATCCTCCAAGAGCATAACAAAATTTATTTATAATCATTCATCTGTGCTTAGCTTGATGAGAAAATGCACCAAAAACAAAGAGTTGGTGCGGCCTGCCATTACACGATTTGCCACTACTTTCATATCTCTTCAGTCTCTGTTGAATTCTATGTGGGAGGTGAAGGGCATGTTTCTCTCAGCGGATTGGCGTTCTTTAGCTATTAGCCGCAAACCGGAGGGAGAGGGCATATGCAGACTCGTTTCATATGATCGGAGCTTTTGGGCAGGAGTAGAGGAGGTGTGTGCCATTTCAGAACCTTTGGTAAAGGTTCTTCGGTTGGTTGATGGAGAGAAGCCCGCAATGGGCTACTTGTATGAGGCCCATGGATAGGGCCAAAGAAGCCATCCGTGCTTATTATGTAGATAAGGGAGACGAGGGGTTACAGAAACAACAGGTCATATGGAGAGTGATTGATCAGCGATGGAACAATACCCTCCATCGCCCCATTCATGCTGCAGGTGTCTACCTCAACCCTGCATTTTCTTATGCTTGTGGTTTCAGATTTGATGCCGCGGTGATGGATGGATTCTTCACTTGTGTCGAGAGGATGGTGTCATCTGAGTAAGAACGTGAGGAGATTTCTAAAGAAATGGAGGTCTATAGGATGGGAGGTGGCACATTTGGTTTTAACATGGCTATTAAGAATAGATCGACCAAAATGCCAGGTAAGCTTTAGTTTGTTTCGAACTTTCAAGTTTAGAATTTCAATGTTTTTTTTATGTTTCTCATTTTTCTTTTAACTTGTAGATGCTTGGTGGACAAGCTATGGTGCCAGAGTACCCCATCTCCAAAAGCTTGCCATTCGAGTGCTCAGCCAAACATGCAGTTCCTCTGGGTGTGAACGCAATTGGAGTGTTTTTGACAAAATACACTCCAAAAAGCGCAACAGGTAAAAACTAAAAATATTTCAAATTAAATTTTTTGAATTCGTTTGATTAATTTTAATATTTAAATTTTCTAAGTACTAATTTACAATCTATGACCCTAATCCAGATTGGAGTCCAAACGCCTCAATGACATGGTATATGTCTACTACAACCTTCGATTGTGGGTGAGACAGCTTTAGAAACCTACTGATGTGGAAGCCATCTCATTGGACAATATTGATACCACCGCTGCATGGAGAGTCGAGACTGAGAGGCCGATCTTGGACAGGATCCCGGATTGGTTGGGTGTGGATCTAGAGGATGTAGCAATTGCAGAGGATGGAGAGCCAGAGATAGAGGAGGAGGAGGAGGAGGAGGAGGAGGAGGAGCAGCATCAGGGTCAGGAGGCAGTAGCAGAGCTGGATGAGGATGCTGAGGAGGAGGTGACACCATTTAGGGTGGGCAGCAGCAGCGGCAGTGTAGCACAGAGGCCACCTCTTCCATCGGCTTCTAGAGGACGATTGAGTCCATTTCATTTTGTATCCCCAGGGGCAGGGCCTTCTTCCTCTAGAGGAAAAGAAAAAGCCATTCCCTATTCCTGTAAAAGGGGAAGAGGATCTCAGTGATTGATTAGTGATTACTTGATGACTTTTAGATGACTCATGATGTACATTTATTATATTTTTTGTTGATATTTTGACTCTTGAGAGTTGACACTCAGACAGGACTCGAGATTCAGGAGTTGATTCACTATTTTGATATGTGATGTAGCACTAGACTTCATATACATATTATATATTAGCTTTCTTTACATGTTTATGTGGAAATGCATTTATTTGATGTTGTGGATACTCTAGATGTTAAAAAAAATTTAAAAAAATGAATAATTTTGTGTTTTTTTAATTTTGCCGACTTTTTCGAAAAACTCCCGACTTTGCCGAGTTTTTCAACTTTTGGACCCTTGCCGAATTAATCCCGACTTCGACTTTTTCCACATTGGGTTAAACATCTTGTGGATTTATCTATTGTTTAGCATTGGCACTTAATAAATTGGCACGTTCGTGGTTATAAGATTGTTTCATAATGCATTATTAAGTACTCTCGTCAGAAGAAGTTAATCTTAACTTAAGTACTTAAACATAAAACAATCTTAACCTAAGAAATCACTCATCTACCTTGCATAAGCATCCTAAGTCTAATTGCATTAACAATTTACCACCAAGGATAAACTTGGTTGGTAGACTCCTAGGGCCACCCTTTCTCACTTTAGCTTAAGGGATTCAACACCTTTCCAGTGCTTAACATGATGACCTTTCACTCCTCAGAGCCACAGTCTTTGCAGCGATGGAAGCATCAAGTGGTTGGAACACAGGGGGAGGTATCATTAATCAAGCCTTTGCTTGCTTCCTGTTGACTTCCATCCCACAACCTACTCTAAAGATTGGCTCCAAAACAGTTAATAGGAACGTCTTACTTAGAATAGGCATTTAACTAAAAGTAACCAACATTCTTGCATCACGCCTAGTTCTTAGGATTTGCATAGCATAGAGGCTAGTAAATCATCTAAGTAGCAATTATCCATCTGGTTACATGGTCCCTAATTAATAATAAACAAGAAATTGACTCCATCAGACATTGATCTAAAATCCAAATTTAACCTAATCCCTAAAATCTTGCTTAAATTAAAAAAGTAGCTAGGCCACTCAATCGTGCCCCCCAGACTCATTGGTTGCCAACTTGTCTCTCGTCTTCACATTTCCATAGGGACTACCCCCCCATGGCTTGTCATTGGGAGATAGCTAGAACAAAGAAGTCAGGGATCAAAGTGATAGCTCGCGACCTTAGTCGTTGTCGCAATGCATGTACAATCTGAGCGACAACAGGACCAACTCGCTCAACAAATGGATGGCTACAATAAATTTCGGATGATGCCCTAGGAGACGCTAGGGTTAGGGCTTGAAAAAGAAGAGAGGGAGGTGAAAAATATTTTTGTTTAGGTGATAACCAAGGATTAGATGAGTGCCCAATCTATTAGGAGAATGGAGTCAATGAGATTTCAATGTTTACAGTTTCTTTTACCCAATCAATGAGTTCCCCAACAACTTCACATAACCCTAAAGGCAACAATTAGGTCGCTAGGAAAATTTATACTTCTTGATGTTGCAATTGATGAGTTGTCAAGGCAATTATAAAGATCATATACCCTTAGGAACATTCATTCACTATACCAAGGATGTAACATATGAAAAATCCTCACAAAATCAAGATTTAACAAATCCACATTTCCATTAGGGCAACAACTTCAACTTTATGAGAGAAAATTTCATACATTATGCATGTGACATAAATAAATAAATAAATAGGTCATGAAAAAGCCACTTACAAGTATAGCGAATATATCCAATAATCAAGAGAGACAAAAATTGAAGCTCCAAGACCAAGACAAGATTTCCAAACATCAAAATGCATCAAAGATATCCAATTCGTCCTCCAATAGCTATAGCGAAAATCCCAAAAGAAACAATGATCCAAATCCAAGTGATGGCGAGAGGAGAATGACCCTCTCATCAATTTACATCATCCTATAAGGCTTCGATTTGCCTAATTAGGCCTAAGGATGCCCCAACTAATAAGATAATGTGCAAAAATAACATTACCAGTAGACAGGCCAACCAAGATAGCTCCATAATACAACAATAAACCTCATAAGAGGGAAAAATGATAGATACAATAAGGCGATGGGTCATTGAAGAGGCCTCGTGGAGTCCAATATGTACCAAAATGAATGGATGGGCTCCAAACATAGGGATAAAGGGAGTGGCCCCTTTATATCCAAGCAAATGACATGTGGTTCCTCCAAGTGGCTGTGGGGGTACAAAAACATCCTCATGGGTCTCCAAATGGATCAAACAAGCCTGTATCCCATCTATAAGGGCTAGAAGAATGATGCAAGCACTCCCTTTGTCTCCCATTGTGAGACACATCCTCATCTGGGCCCTAGATCAGCTGCCAAGTGTGTGGTGCAAGAGTGTAGCCGACTAGGCAAGGTGGTCCATGTGCATCATCATTGTCAAATAAATGGAACACGAGCAAACAATGTGTGGACTTGAAGGATCCCATGATGTGGCAATCTTCTCTCTGCTATGGTGGAGGCCCATGGCTCTCAACCCTCACCCTACAAATGTCAATATGACCCTCAAGAGGACTTGGACCCTGTATAGGGAGACCAAACCCACAATGAAGACCCACCTGCAATCCTATATAAGATCAAATGCATCCCCTCACTTTTCAGTACAACAAATCATTAGTGCAAGTGAGTAAATGAGCTTACAAATCATGGAAACAAGTGAACACTTCATAATGGCATGCCCTTGCATAATGGGCTTTAGAATGTCCAAGTGTCTCCAAGTTCAAGAAGAAGGCTAACCAAGTATCCTATTAGGTGGTTTCAACCTCTAAGGGGAGTGACATGTCCATGGTGCATCCATCAAATGGCAGGTGGCATGTGATATAATGATGGAACGAAGTGGGGCATCAGGGGAACGCACTGAGCCACATGCCATAGAAAATGGTAGCTATAATGGGGGAAGCCCACACTTGGGTGCGTTGATGTAGGAGGGAGCAATCGCAGTACATGAGTTACCTCAACCTTTGTTTTTCCACCCTTCTTCATATGACTTTTGCCTTTTATTGATATAACAGTGAATAGCATGAAGTGTAAGTTATAGCAATGAATACCCCCTTTAGGTAGGGCAATTGATCGCCCACCAAGGGTTAGGACAATAATGGGTTCCTTAATGATGTAAGGGGCCAATATAGGGGCCCTAGGAACCAGAGTGATGGCCATAATGATAAGGGATATAACACATGTTGGCTTTTGCCCATGCACTAAATTTGTATGTCCCGACCATATTTTGCATTTTGTGGTACATTTCTTGTTGACAGTGGTGAATTGTAATTTTTCTTTTGTTTTAGCTGCATCAACCTAACTCCTTGTGGACCCAATGGACAAATGTGGACCTAGATGGGAAATGTGGTGAAAGAGGTTATAACAAACGAAAGGGAATGATGTATGTTGTGTTAGGAAGCGGGACCATGAAACCAAAATCAGAATTTCCCATGTAGTGCCACCCCTAAAGCACCTAGCCAATAAAGGAGATTCCACGGGACTAGGATACAAGGTTAACCATCAAATTGGACAGAGAAGACAAGAGTACAAACCATGCCCACTCTTTTTGTCGAATCCCCCCACTAATCCATGCGCAAAAGTGTCCATGATAAGTAAACAAAAATACCCAACTACACAATGAAAAGCAATACCTTTGGGGTTGGAAGGCCCACCTTCAAACATATGATCATAACAGATGGGCGAGAGGGCATACCACTAGCTCAGGTGACGGAGATAGTGGCACGTCGAGCTATCTATTGGCAACAAGGGGTTGTTGGCTACTGGCTAAGGACCATCTAGGAGAAAAAATTTCCTCTATGGATATCACCCACAGGTGGTGGGTAACATATATAATTTGACCTACGTTAGACACATATAAGTAAAAGTGAGATCATTTCTAATCTCTCATCATCACTTGGGGATTTCGACCCCTTTGGCAAATTCGCACTTGTTCCTGCATTGGATATTGGAGTATCTTGGATGCATTTCGATATTTGGAGCTGATTTTTTTATCTTCTCTGGAGCTATCGCTTGATTGTGGACAGATATATTGCATGTCATCTTGTAAGTGTCTTTTGCTGAAATTTTGTTCTTGAATTAATGTCTAATGTATTGAATTGCTGCAACTAGATTAATGCTATATTGTGACTTAATTTTGTGAAGATAAATTTTGAAAGCTATTTGATTGACAAATACAAATGTTATTCATGGTATGACTGTTCACATCTAATGAATGTTCCTAGTGGTGGAATATTATTTTTTTCCATAAAACTCCATAATTCTTGAGTGGGTAATTATTGAGTGTTGGTACCTAGGGCATCAATTCTTGACCTCCTTGAGGACAATTTTGGCTAAACTAAAGCATCCATAACTCCACATGCCCAAAGGACAAGGCATTGGTACAAGCCATTGGTGATAAAACTAAATTTTCCTCCATAATTTTCTTCTCCCAAATTTATGTCCCCTAAGGTGGGACGACTAGGCTACGACATAAAGTGAATTACAATAGAAGGTGAATTGGTCGATTCTAAGAGCATAGACACCAAGTCTAAGGTCTTATCTACAAGAACTCAAAGTTTGGTGTGCATCCCAAAGGTTTTCATCCATAAAATCTCTTGCCTTAGGTGTGCCTGAAGAGGGAACCCTAGCTTGTAGTTCCTCAACCTAGGGAGTTCTTTGAGGGTTGTATGAGCTTGGTACTTGGTGAAGTAAATCACAAGACGACCTTTCTCCTCCTTGCCTTGATATTGGAAGTACCTTTGTCCACGATAATTCATGAAACCCTTGCACAAGTCTTTCATAGGTCTCTTCAAGGGAGCGAAGAACCCCTAGAAGTGCCATATCATTAGATAAAGCTTCCCTTGAGAGGTCCTATCTCATCACCTATGTAACAACCCATTAATAAATTTGAAAAAACTTTAAAAACTTTATATATATATATATATGTTAAATTTTATAAAGTATATCATTAGACTTTATAATATGAGTTTATAAAACTTTAAAAACTTTATAACATATATAAGAAATGTTATAAAATATATCACTTAAATTTTGTAAAATATATAATGTAAATGTTATAAAATATATTAATTAAACCTTATGACATTTATAAAATTATAAAAGGGTACCAGCGAACTTTATAACGTAGCTGTCCAAACCAACTGAATACTTATTACAGAGCGCAGAGGAGGGTTGGAAAATATCTGAGAGCCATCAATGCGTGGAAGGCGGTGGCTGCAAGTGGGAGGGCGGCCACCGCCAGGCCAGTAAATAAATAGCAGAGGCCTGAACCGAGAGAAGGGGAGAAAGAACCAGGAGCAGAAATTCACCAGGAGAAAACCAGGAGTAAGTTAACTATCCATTGGAAGAGCTTTAAGCTGTTTGAGGTTCTGGGCACGGAGGGACAGAGAGCTTCTGTGGTGAAGTTTTCTGGATTGAGCAGCTAGGTTTGCTCAATCTGGTTGGGTGGTATTGGTCTCCCGGAGACTGGATCAAAACAGCCACGACAGCACCAGCAGAATCAGCCGCAGTTGAGGTAAGTACAAATTTAAATTCTTCAGGCTTTCTGTTCTTCAGATTCTAGTTACTATTTTTGGTTACTACAACCTAGTACCATTAACCCTAGAATATCCATCAAAGGCGATTATCTATCTTACTGGGACTCCTCCCATCGATGAAAGTTCATAAAGAGCAGGGGACATTGGCTATGGTGACAGTGGACCATTGTCCTATTCTTATCGCCTAGAGTAGCACTTAGTCCTATAGGCTTTCCCTCCTTAAGGCTTGCTACCACACAATCTAGAAAGGCCCTAAGAAAGGCAAAACTTAAGGGACAACTGCTAGACAAAGTGACAACAATGGGACAATGACCCACAGTCACCTCAGTGAAGCAACAAAACTTGTAGCTTGTTGACTTAATGTAGAAATACACGAAAGGTATTTATAATAATAATTTATTATATATATAAAATGTACAAGTGATGTTGAATGTTACAATGAGGCCAACTTATATACCTAGCAGGTGTTCTTTCATGATTGGGCATGTCTTTTAGACATGGCCTTCCAGTTAACTAATAATTATCTAAATAATCATTATTTGATTATTCATTATTTATATTTATTTATGTTTTATATATGTTATAAATTTATGTTCGTCACATTGCTTCCTTCTTCAAAAAGCTTTGTCTCAAAGCTTTTAGTTGCCGTTTTAACTTCACCTTAATCCCAAACAATTTATTCGGCTTGTGTTTTGTTATCTCCGCTATGTTACTACAGTCACTGTAGCTCAGCTTGTATATATTCATGGTAACTCTTTTTTGAACCCATGGTTATATTATTTTTCTTTTCTTATTTTTTAAATAATAATTTGATATATATATATATATATATAATATATATATATATATATATATATATATTAACTTTTATATGCTATATATGTTAAAAGAAAACCCACGGCACATCCAACGTTAATTATCAATGAGCGTTTTGTTTGCATAGGCCTCAATTCGATCCACGATGGAATAAATGGCTACTAAATTTCCAAACTTGAGTCACAAACTAAATGGACATATGATTTGCGAAATGGACAGACGGTGGTCAAAGCACATTCGGTAGGTTTTGACTAGTGCTATATCACCGAATCAACAAATTAATATGCACTGAACCGATGCCAGAACCAAGCTATTGACCTCTTGACTAGACACGTCGCTCGGGCACGCCGCTTCAGACATAGGGATCAATAAGGTTCTGCAACAATTTGATATAATGGCAAATCAGGGAATAAATGAAACAAAGCCAATGTTGCAACTCCATTTTGTGCATCGTCAACAGATTCAAAGACATAGTCTGATTTGGAAATTGAAAATTTAATACACCCACAACCTTTTTATTTTTTCCCCGTCCTGTCGTTGGGCGAATCATGCTCAAATTGTATGAAAAAGCATTTCCCCTCCGAAATCCTTTCACACTTGGGGCTTCCCGTCCACTTTTTTGGCATTGTTGTTGAAGAATAGCTTTAGGCTGCTTCGTCATATCTTCGTAATAGGAAGACTTCCCACCCTTTTTCTGCCTTTCTTGTTTTCTTTCTGAAGCTGTCCTTGTGCTCAAGCAAAAACCTTCTCCTTTTTTTACATCTCCATAATACTCCTAGGAAAATTTTCATCTGACATAACATCTTCGTTAAATAAACCCAACATTTTTTCTACCCCTTGCTCCTCTTCTCCTCCTCCACCTGCAATGCTTGCACTAACTGGATCTGCTTGGCAAGAAACAAGTATTTCCCCATCTGGCTTGACAAGGTTGTTTTCCATGACGGTCTCGTCAATGAATGCAGTCACCTTATCAATAGTACCAGAATTCAACATACTTCTTCTAACTTCTGAATTGTGATCTAAGCAATTTTCCATGGAGGAGATGTCAGCTATCTCTTCACCTCTTCTGCCAATAGGAATTTTTTCTTCCTTGGAGCATGAACCATATCCAACTTGTGCTTTATCTAGTTTGGTAGGTCTCATACATTGTATAGTTGTGCTTAGTATATCTTCAGAGACTCCTAAAGTAATCATCTCTTGTTTAAGCTCACGTATCATGCGGCCTACCATCGCTTGTTTTTCTTTATCCCCTTCTACCTTAGCCTCCATGACTGCTTGTCTAGCAGCCTGGAATTTGGCAACAGCAGATATAGCACATGTTGCCAGATCAACAGTCGTTCAAACAATTTTGCACCGCGTTCTTTCACTTGATTCTATCCACATCTCCCAATCAGAATCATTTCTAGATTCACCATCACTTGTTCCATGTTCATTTTCAGATTCCTCCTGTTGGCTCATATAACGTCGAATCCAATTTACTCCCTCTGCTTGAAGCAGTTCCTTCTGCTCATCCTTGACATTTACTTTTAGCTTAAGTGCAATTTTAGAAATAGGCTCTTCCCTGGACTCTTCAGATTAAACTACAAAAGGTACCCAATTTCCACAAGCAGCTGAAATTACATTTACTGATTTTTCTGCACCTTCATGTTCTAGAACTCAGACTCCACTTAAGAACTTCAGGGGGAGCTCATTTCCAGGAATATTTAAGCATAACCAATCTAATACTATCTCCACTGCCACTCCTTCTAGACCCAGAAGTGCAAACAAAGCCTGCTCGATTTGCTTGGAGGTGAAACCCTCGCAAGCGAGCTTGTCGTAAATATTGAGAAGCCTTTTAGTCCTCTGCACCTCCGACATCACCATCTCATCCACATCAAGATCAACTTCAACTGGTGTTGAAATTTGGTACCGGAGGACAGGTGGTTCCCTTAGGCTTTGATCTTTGGCCTAGGGAAAAGTGTCCAAAGATTTTAATTTTTCTCCTAAAGCGACTTTATAATTTTTATAAAGTTAAAATCTAATTTAAAAGTGACTTTAAGTGATAAAGTTACTAAGTCTAATTTTAAAGTGACTTTTATAAAGTCAATGAAAAATTAGAAAGGAAAACGTGACTTTGGAAATAAATGACTAAGTGGGTCTTTATTAAAGTGGGGTGAATTAAAAAATAGAAAGTGAGATTTAAATGTGCATTTAATCTCAGGCATTGATCTAAATCTATTTCAGCCATTGGATTTAGGGATCACCCAAAAGTCACTTGGATCACCCAAAAGTCATTTGGAGTTATATTAAGGGAGGAAAAGGAGGAAAAGATCACATTCGATTTAATTCTTTCATGAGCAGATTGAGAGAAGGAGAGCAAGAGAGCAAGAGAGATTTCTGGATAGTGAGCTGCGGAGTATCAGCAGCGGAGTTTCAGCAGCGGAGTAACAACATCGAAGTTTTAGCAGGGCAGTTTTTCAGCAAGGCTGAGATAAGTTGTAAAAGTTTGCTTGCTGATTTTTGCTGAATATTTTCTTGCTGTAAAAAGGCTTTTTTCAGAAATAAAGAAGAGAAGAGCTCTCAAACTGGTTTTCCCCAAGAGTTGTAGCGGGTTTTTCCAGGGTCACGTTGACCAAAAATATCAGTGTTTTAATGTGTTTTAATGGCTGTTTATTACTGCTGATTTTTATTTCTGCAATTTTCCAGCATTCTGTAAATTTTCCAGAATTTGTGTTTTCAGCAAAATTTATTTTTTCCAGCTTGTTGAATGTATGGTTATGGGAAAGGGAATTTAACTACATGCATGGGAGAAATAAGGAGAAACTGAAAACCGGGGTGGAAAAACAGAAATTTTTACATGGTATCAGAGCTTGAGTGCTGAAGGGCAGTTTGGGACAGCAAAAGAGAAAAATTACAGCTGCTAATTTTTCACTCAGAAAATTCCAGCAAGCTGATTTTTCATAAACAACAGGTTTTATCTTTACTACAACAATGCTATTTTTCAGTTTTAGGACAGCAGAATGTCATTGGGATTGAGGGTGGAGGATAGGTTGGATGGGCATACAAATTACAGCGTTTGGAAGGAGAGAATGCAGAGTATCTTGGAGGAGGCAGAAGTCTGGAATATCATGGTGCATACCACACAGACCCCTGTCGTTGTGCCTACTGATGCTACTCAGTTGGCTGCTTATAATAAAAAGAACAACAAGGGTAAGAGGCTGATTCTAGACGAAATCAAAGACCATTGCATTCCTCATGTGAGAGGAAAGAGCAATGCCCATGAGATGTGGACAACATTGTCCAATCTCTACCAGAGTACCAATGAGAACCGGAAAATGGTTCTGAAGTAGAAACTGAAAAACATTAAGATGGGCAATGATAGTGCAACTGGATATCTCACTAAGATTACTAATGTGAGAGATGAGTTGGTAGCGATTGGAGAGGCCATTCCACCCACTGAGTTGGTGCGGATTGCAGTAAATGGCCTCCCCTGTTCATAGATGAACTTTGCTGATGGGGTTTGTGCATGTGAGACCCTTCCCACATGGGAGAGGCTTTGGGATGATTGCATTCAGACAGAGATCAGGAAAGGTCAGCTTGGGGCAGCCAAGCCAGTTGAGCAGGATGAGGATGTAGCACTGGTGGCAGGAGGTAAGAAAGACAAAGGGAAGAAGCAGGCTTCCACAAGCAGTGGTGGGGGCAAAGGCAAAGGTAAAGGTAAACAGGTTAACACACAGAAGGATTATTCCAAAGTGAAGTGTTGGAATTGTCAAAAGATGGGACACTATGCAGTTGTGTGTCCAGAGAAGAAGAAGAAGAAGGGGAAGGACCAGAGTTTGACAACTTCAGCAGAGGTTGAGGACTTTGCAGGTCGTTTTGACTGGGAGTTTGCGTTCACTACGTGTGATTCCTCTAGTGTAGGATCACCTGCCATATAGGTTCAGAGGGAGCATGCTTTTCCCTCGATTAGCGGAGCATCTTCAGGTATCTGGTATGTAGACAGTGGGGCTTCACGTCATATGATAGGAGTCCGTGAGTACTTCTCAGA
>APFE031642237.1:0-71368 GCA_000404065.3 Pinus taeda
AAAACTTCTTTTACAATGTACTGGTGCAGTCCTTTTACCAGTACGCAGGCTGCAACCTGCAGAGAGCTACTACTCTCTCTCGTTCTCCAGTTTCTCCTAGAAGGGAGCAACAACCCCCTTTAGCTTTTGTACTAGCCAAGATACTAATATGTAGGTGCTGGCCTACAGAAGGCTACAACCTTCTCTTTCTTCCAGGGACCACTTTTCATCAATTTTCAAACTGGATCCATGAACATCAAACAATCATCAAGAATCAACCAATCTCCTTTCCATCAACTAGATCTGAAACAAGTAGATACTCCTCTGACAACTGTACACAGAAAACTGTACCAGAAACCATATAGCAGAAACAGAACCCAAAACCCAGAAGTAATAAGCAGAAACAGCCAGATCACAACTTAAAGCATATACGCAACTTTAACAGTCTGTAACTTGCGTGCATACGCCTCTGCGTATGGATCAACCTGCGTATACGCTCTTTTACTTCACCTAAACAGCGTGTATACGCGGCTTCGCTTCACTGAACCTGCGTACAGATCTATAAAGGACAATACACTCTTCCAGATATTCAATCACTAAATACCCAGATTATCAGACTTATAGATCAGACGAGCGCCACATCAAACAGATCAAAATCAACAGAGATACTATCTTTAAGCTTAAAGATTATGACCCATGAATAGACCTTGTCCTTCCTTTGTGCTAAAGTCCCTCCTTCCTTCAGATCCAGATCTGCATCACCATCCAATATACCAGCTCTAGCACTTTCTTAGATCTTCAATTATAATTCAGATGGTGATTTGCCACAAGATCTCCTTCCTATTTTATAGTCCTAGGCCTTCCCCAATACCATGGTCCAAAACCATAACATTTCAATACCATGAACCCAAAAACTGTGGATCGGCGCAATTGACGAGACGCCATGGTCCAAAACATAGGTTCAAGTTCCAAGATCTAACTGCCATGGACCAAAAGAGTGATCACCAACATATACACGCTTTTGTAATGTATAACCCGCGTGTATACGCGCCTTTGTCTAGATGAACCGACGTATATGTCTTTTTCTACTTTCTGAGTGCCTGATCTGAGATCTGTTACCAGAGAGGGTTGCCATCAAGGACAACACCTGTGCCATAGCTCCAAACCTGTGTCATAATGATATCGCTGATATGCAATGATCGGTGATCAGAGGTGTCGGCGTTTTGGAGATGAGAGTTCAGAGGAGTATCGCCATGGAGGTGGTTTGATGAGTTGGACCCGATGAAGTTATAGGTGCGGGTGAATAATATTTGAAATCGGGCTTATGGTTGGGTAGTGGGTTTTCCTGTTGTTTCCTGTGTATTTGCGTTAAAGTGGTGCGGTCCCGGTTATAAAGAAAAATCCCGATAATGAAATGGTCTGGGGTTTTAAAGGCTTAAGGCCTTATGAAATTCTTCTGATAAGTAATGGGCTCATAACCCATAGGTCCCAGGATTGAAATTTGTTAAGGGGAAATTGTCTATACCCCAAAATCTTCTTTCATCATTAGCTCATCAATGACAACTTGGTCTTCTAATGAAAGTGTCTCCACTACTCTTCATGTCACTAAACACTTTCTCCAAGGTCACCTCATGAGGGCTTCATCATGGGTCTTCAATAATGTCTTCAATGACAACTTCTAAAAAAGGATATTCAACAATGCTTGTCCCAAAAATATTTTCCCAACACACTTGCCTTGATAATGCTTTAACACTACAGAAGTTTGCAACATGGGTTTGCACACAATGAACTTCAACAAGCTACTTTACTAAGACCAACAATGCTTTCCCAACATGATATTTCTCCAGAAGTTCCTCAATAGGTGATCCAATGATATCTTCAAAATTGTCTTTAAGATGCACCATCAAGGGTGCTTCAAAAAGGCTACCAAGGGCTGCCCCAAAAAATATCTCCAAGAGGGCTTCTTTAGTTCTACAATATGTACCAAGAATTGCTTCAACGAAAGACACTTTCCATCTCACAAATATTCAATAATGTTGCTTCAATGGTGTCTTCAGTAGGTTTGCAAGTGCACTTCTAAAAACAACCCCCTTAAACCTGTTCAATTAGTCCTTCCACAGTTGCACCCTTGCTTTAAGATGATGCTCTCAAAAGGATGCCAAGGATTTTCCAACCGCCAAGCCTTTTATGCTAGAGTTCCTGAAATTACTGAGGTATAACCTCTCCATAGATCTGAGCCTCCTCCATATCTCCAAACCCATAGGTGTGAAAATTTGAGCCTCTTCACAAATCTATCCGAGATAGGTTCGAACTGTTGTAAGTGATGCAAGTTTCCACAAACCGCAAAACAAAGAGACAGGTAGTTGTTTAAGAATGTTTGAGCCTCCAAAGTATTGTCTGAGGCTGAAATAGTAAAAGGTCCACAACCCTGAAGGTATATTTCTTAATGCTATGATAAAAGGTCAGAAATCAATCCTCCAATCTGAGCCACATAAGTCTTCACACCAGTAAAATAAATCCAAGCTGAGAAGATGACAGTCCATGAGTTTTTATCCCGTCACAAGTTTTTATTTAATGTTGGACTATGGTTTTGTTAGTAGTAGTAACACCAAGCTACAAATAGTCTAGATCAGATACACCCTAAGTAATTAATCCATCAATCCCTTCAACATTCTCTCCTCCTTTGACATCAATGGCAAATGGGGTGCCCAAGTATCCCCCCTATCAAGTTACTTCTTAATATGATGCTCCCATTATATTTTCTTCATCAATGATAGTTCTCCATGTTAGATATGTTTCTCCCCCTCTCAAGGTGCTCTTCCTTTTGGAAATGTAGTCCATGATAGATGTGTTTTCATTTCTTCATGTGATGAACCAACTCCCCCCGCCAACATAAACTCCTCTAGCTCAAGAAAGATTGCTTGCCTTGTGACCAAGTGGAAGACATATTCAACAATGGTCCATAGGATAAGTAAAGGATTATGTTATTCAATGGAGTTTCTCCTGAGAGATGATCTATCAAAAGATGATTGTCCATGTGTGACACATCAAGGGTTTCATAGGGCCCTTTCACGGATAGCTTTTGCAAGAATGATCAAGAATCACATGCTCCCCCTAATTGTATGCATGGTCTCCTTTTTGGCAGAGTCTCATCATCAAACACTTGGAATATCACATTTGGCAAGGATGTCTTCATCAAATCAACAAAATGTGTTGTTGGATGGAGTGTTCAAGATACTTTCGGATCCAATTTGTTTCCTTATCCATACTTGTGTAAATTTATTCTTTGGCTTGGTTGTCATATTTTTAGCTTGTTTAGGGATCCAAGTCAAGTTACAATCATGAGCCATATGTCCATTTTGATAGAAATTGAAGCATTCCATCTCATTCAAGAATGAGGAAGCATTAGTTCTTCTTGCAAAGTTGCTTCTAGGAGACTAATGGGGATAATTATATTTGTCCTTGTGGTATGCCCTACAATCCTTTGCCATGTGCCCAAAATTTGTACAAGAATAGAAATAACCAAAAAATATACTTTGATACCTGGAGGATGGAGATTGCCTTGATGTACTTCTAAAGTCATTTTGTCTTGGGATCCTTTGATCATATCCATTTCTTCTTGCATTCTTGACACCATCTACATATCTTCTTGTAGTAGGGTTTCTTCCAATGTCATCTTGATCCTTCTCCTTGCCTTTGCTAGAACTAGGGGCATCAATATTTCTTCCAGGTTTCTCCACATCCTTGTTGTTTGAAGCATTAGGGTTTGCATCATTCTTGCTTGAGGGTTCACCTGCATAGCTAAGACCTGATTTACCAAGAGGAGATATTTGATGACTTAGGATGTCATCTAGGGCTTGAGATCTCTTTAGGCTCTTGTTTAGATGATCAACTTCCTTTTTAAGGATATCACTTTCTTCTTTCATTTTCTTGCATTCTTCATCCTTCTCTGATATATTGATCTCCATTTCTTCCTTCATCTTGGTTGATCCTCATTTATTCCTTCATCTTGGTTGCTTCACATGATTGGGCCTTAAGTGAGGTGATTCCTGATCTTAATTTGGTGATGTCATCATACTTTTCTTCTAGTTGGCATGTCATGATGTTTCTTTCCTTTTCTGCTTCATCAACTTGTCCTTCTATGAGTGTTAAGGCTTCCATCACCTTCTCGGCTCCTTATTCTTGTTTCTTTTCTTCTTCTAGTTGAGATCTAAGGGAGGATATCTCTTCCTTGTATTTACCAATTTCTATTTCAAGTTTGTTCATGTCCTTGTGTCTTTGTTCAAGGTATCTTGACAAAGTGTCCTCCTTTTTCTTCGATTTATCCAATTGATTTGTCATGGATTTGACTTCATCATGATGTCTTTTCTTGTTTTGATGACAATTCTACTTTATCTTGGTGATCTCCTTATCTTTTTATTGTACTCGAAGCTTAAATAGGTCAACTTCCTTCCTTGTCTCGTCAAGGCTATGGTCACCATTTTCCAATTTCTTATTAAGCTCTTCATTTTCCTTTTTAAAACTACTAATCTCTTCAAGGAAAGCTACAATCTTTGCCATGAGATCTTCTTCGAAGTCATCTTTATTTTCTTCATCTTTTAGGTCTTCCTTGGCCTTGATGTCTTCACTCTTGTTTTCAACTTCCTTAATGGGTTTTGGTTTTCCTTCTTTCTTTCCATCATTTTATTGACTAGAAGTCATGGTCAATGCTCCTTTTGAGTGAAGATCTTGAAGTTTGTCCATATACCTTTTTCTGATGATCATTTCTCCACTTTGATCTTTATAGCATCTGGTAGCCCATTCAAGATCGCCTTCATCACTTTTGTATTATATTCCTTAGATTCTCCTTCCATCATGCTTTCACTAATCAATGATTCCCAGACTCCAATGCCTTGAGCCATTAATAAATTCCTCATTCTCATCTTCCATATATCAAAGTTTCCATTGAACAATGGAACTTTTCCAATTTGATTGTCTTTAGTTTTCATAGATGAGGAAGTGACATCTTTAGAAGGATTGGAGGCTTTCTTCCTTGGCTTTTCCATTTGTGTTCTAAGTATCAACCTTCAAACTGTTAGGCTTTGAGTGAAGGTACTGGCTCTGATTTCAATTCTTGGAAATACTAAGAGGGGGGTGAATTAGTATTTCTTTTCAATTATTACTTTTACGAGTTAGATCACTAATAATTAGAACACAAAATGAACAATAAGAATAAATACTTTTATTGATCTCTTCTTTACAATAAATCCAATACAATAATGTGTAGGGCTCCAACCCTAGATGAAGACGCCAATCTTCAATCTCCCAGGCTCCAACCTATATTTTTCCAAGCACCAACTTGGACTTCCCAAGGCTCCAACCTTGTCACTTTGAGAAACCAACCTCTAGGGCTCCAACCCTATTTCTGGTATAGGCTCCAACCTAGTCTCTTGAGGACGCCTTCCTTTAGGGCTCCAACCCTATCTTCCAAGGCACCAACCTTGTATTTATGAGGGTCCAACCTCTAGCTTTAATTTTTCAAGATAAGTTTAGTGATTCTCCATGACTCCCAATATATTCTTCAATGAGCCATACCATTCTCTTCACCTTCAACACTGCCCCAACAAATATCTCCAAGAGGGCTTCTTCAGTTCTACATAATGCACCAAGCATTGCTTCAACAAAGGACACCTTCCATCTTAGAAATATTCAATAATGTTGCTTCAATGGTGTCTTTAGTAGGTCTACAAGTACACTTCTAAAAACAACCCCCTTAAAACTGTTCAATCAGTCCTTCCACAACTCCGCCCTTGCTTCAAGATGATGCTCTCAAAAGGATGCTAAGAATTTTCCAACCACTGGGCCTTTTATGCTAGAGTTCCTAAATTTACTGAGGTATAACCTCTCCATAGATTTGAGCCTCCTCCACATGTCCAATCCCTTAGGTGTGAAAATTCAAGCCTCTTCACAAATTTCTCTGAGCTAGGTCTGAATGTTTGTAAGTGATGGAAGTTTCCACATATCAAAAAACAAAGAGATAGGTAGCTATCCAAGAATGTATGAGCATCCAAAGTCTTGTCTGAGGCTGGAATAGTAAAGGGTCAACAACCTTGTAGGTTTATTTCTTACTGCAATGATAAATGGTCTGAAATTGGTCCTCCAATCTGAGCCACATTAGTGTTCACTCCAATACAATAAATCCGAGCTGAGGAGATGACCGCCAATGAGTTTTTAGGCCATCACAATTTTTTATTTAATGCTGGACTGTGGTTCTTTTAGCATTAGTAACACCGAGCTATAGATGGTCTAGATAAGATATACCCTAAGAAATTAATCCTTCAATCCCTTCTTGGTGTCCTTAAATTTTCGTATTGCGTAATGCTCTGAAATTTGCTTACTACATTATGTTACGAAATTTGCTTACTGTGTTGTGTTTTGAAATGATCTCCACCAAAAATGATGACGATAAATGAAGTGTTAAGACTTTTATTTATAGTGATTTCATCCTCCAACGAAAAGACATGTCTCATAGGGGGAGATGATAACCTACACAAGTCAGCTAGGACATAAAGTGTATTTTTTCATCTTAAAAATTTAATCTCTCAGCCTATGAGGAGTTTGGGGGCATGTAATAGCTCACTTGAAAGAGGAAAAAATCCTCTACAAGCCTATACCAATTTTCATAATTAAATTAGATAATTTTTCATCAATACTTTTTTTTTTGAACTTTCATCATTAATTTATTTATGGCAACTTTAGGATTTTATGTTTTGGATAGTGTTAGGGCTCATAGATTTTAGGCCTTCAAACTATTAGGATTAGCATATATTTAAAGGCATCATGGAAATCTAACATTAAAGGCTCCTTCAAGGCATGGCATTAATGGACCTCTTAGGATGAGTCAAGATATAAAGATTTAAGGCTTCTTCATTAAAAATAAGGACATTAAATGACTAACTGTGGATTAGGGTAGGGGCTTCCTCATTAGGAATCCATGGTCACATTCCATTATGCCACTAATTGCATATAAGACTTCTAAGGCATATTAAGTGCATCACTTAGTTAGTACTTTATTTATGAGGTTATGGCATCTTTACATTATGACAACAAGTTTTGTCATAAATGCACTTTAGATCATTAAGGAATGAATTAGGGTTTTCTCCTAGGGTTTGCAAGAATATTTTCCATCTCCAACAATGCCATATTGACATCAATGACAACCTTTACCAACATATATGTCATCTCCCATATTTCATATTGATACCATCATTTCATAGTGCATATGTTCTGGAGTTCTTTTCTATATAAATGTACATGAAAGATATATAGGTAAAATGAGTAGACAATCTCCTTTCTCCTATAATAGGGGTTGTAAGGTGAAATTTTTATACCGCTATTCAATTTTGAGCCACTTCATCATTGTTATCAAGTCCCTATATGCAAGCAACCTAGAAATACCTTTCTTAATGGAATTATAACAAAACAAGTTCTAGTTCCATAAATTCAAAGTAGTTGATAGTGTCATGTTGTAACCTTGTGTGAAACTTGAAAAAATATTTTTCTTTTAGATGAATCACACCTCTAGTGCCAAAAATGCACAACTATTCCTAAGTATCCCCATAAAAATAGGCCTAATGAAAATACATATGAATATTTTTTTATTAAATTCATATAAGAAAAATCATGCTTGCCTTAAGTGAGGGTTTTTAAAATTCTAAGCCCTTATGTGGCACAATGCAATGGATGAATGAATCAGTCATCAAATTGACCTGTGCTTTGAGTTAGTCAAATTCCCCAACAAATAATTAGAGGTAGATCTTTGCACAGATTGACCACAACGTTTGAACAACACTCAAGCACTCTTCCACAAAGTCATCAAACAAAAAATTCCTTAAATTAGTGTTACAAGCCATTTTGTCACATCCAGCCAATAGGCCTACAAACTGGATCAATCAACATCCATAATATGCATTTTGTCACAATCCCTTCACAAAGCCCTAAGCACCACTTCTCCAAACAAGTATGAGTTTTTGGGACTGCCTGTTCAAAATCATTGTTTTAAGCCTTAACACACCTGACACTTTATCCCACATGCGCCCATGGCATGTTGCATACCTGGTCACCAGCACTGTCCAACACAAGTTTCTCCTTTTTGAAGGTGCGCCGATTCTATAAATTCAGGAAAAATAAAAAAATATTTCTAAAGCTTCCTCTTCTAGAAGCTTCCAAGGTAGTTTTAACCATTTACCATGGATAGAGAATTCAAATCTTATCTTGTAGACCTTATCTCTTATCCCTTGAGCTCATCTTCCCCTCTTAAGCGAATCTCAAGCCTAGATTGGTAATTGGATAAGAATTCCCAAACTACCACACTCATCCTATAAATTTATTACCTCCCATAAGGTTTGGGTTGGATTTTGTGTTGGGTGTGTTTTATATTCTTTCCATGACTAGCCCCATGCGTGGGCGGGGGGGGGGGGGGGTATAGTGTTATGGACATATTGGGCACTGCAACCCCAATCACATATGTCCATAACCAAGGGCTTCTAAGTCCCTAAAAGTGTTGTTTCATGCCCTAAAGGAACAAGGTTAGCTGATTACATCATCTCCATAAGTTCTCCACAGAAAATTGCTCAGAACTGGTCAAAACTGGACCATACAGATTGCCAATGCTAAGGGTGCGATGCATCTTACCTGCTTAGTATAAAAAGTGCGATGCATACTGGAAATCCCTTCTATAGGGTGTGATGAGCGAGAGTAGACAAATGGCAGAGACAGTTTGCAAGGTGGATGATCATGAATCTTCCAAAAAACTTCTCCTGTGACACTTACCTCTCTGAATTTGCCCAGGGATGAGTAAGAGATCATCAATCTCCAAGTGGAATCAAGAACTATCAAAGAGAGGACACTAATCAAAATTCCAGAAGCTAACTCACCCTCTTACAATCATCTATATTCCCAGAGATCCAGAGGCTGGAATCTTGTATCTTGTAAGGAAGGGCTATTGGTTTCCTGGTGGAATATCATAGTGTTGGGTGATCTAAGCTTTTCATGAGGTGAAGAAGGGCTTTCATGTTGGTAGGATGACACTGGGTTAGATCAATGGGTTGTAATCCTCTCTTCTAATCTCTATATCAATAAAGCTATTCACGTTTTCCTCTACATTCTTGTATGTTTGCCAATATATGCATGTATGTGGTCAATATATATTTGGTCCTATATTGTTTACGACTGTAGATCTCTACACTTTGAAGGTATTATGCTGCTTTGACTTTACAGGTACTCTTTGAAGCGGAGTGGTGAAGGGAGGAACGGAAAAGATCTATCAAAGGGGAGAAGGAACAAGCAGAGAACCAAGCAAAAGGTTGAGGTTGGTATTCTTTGCTCCTCTCCTATCTACTTCTCGTAAATGACAGTTTTTCATCCTGTGCGCCTTCGCCACTGTCCCTGTGCATAATGCCTTTTTGCAACTAATTTTTGAGGCCTTCCCTTGCACCAAATTTTCTCTAAATTGGCTTCTTGGAAAGGTATGCTTGTCTACTTTCCAAAACAGGTGGAATTTTTGAATTTGGTGTCCATTTGCCCTTCCAAAGGTGAGTTCTCCCAACACTGCTTCCTATGTGACCAAAATGGGGCAGATAGGGCATTTTTAAGGTGTTTTTGACCCTTTTGGAAGCTCGAAACTTGACAAAAATTTCTAGTAATTTCTAGGCATTCATAATTTTGCATGAGGAATCCAAAAATGTAGATTTTTCCTCCAGAAAAGGTCCCTAGCGAAAGCGAGCGCTGGGTGGCACTACACACCAGGCAGGAAATCCTGTTTTTTCTTCTAAAAATTCAAAATTGACAAAAAGTGTGCCAAATTTCTTGAAATTTGAGCTGAGTGACTTGCATCAAGTACTATGCTAGGCTAAAGAAGCATTAGCCAAGATTTTGAGTCTAACTTGGTCTTTCTTCCTCCTCAAAATTTTCCTCAATTTGGCCTTCAAGGTCCTTATCCTCGCTTTGCAAATCTTGTTTCTTGCCAAATAGTGATAGGCCATGTGCCTCAACATCGTTTTCTCTTTGTTGGCCTTCTCCAGTAGCTTCTCCAAGTGCATATTTGTCCTCTCTAGCCAAGATTCACAATCAGCTTCAATCTCTTGCTCTAGTGGTGTCAATTTGATTTTCCTCCTCTTGGCTGCTTGCTGGTTTTCTCTTATGGTTTGCAGCTCCATGATCATCTACTGATCCTCCAGCTGCTTGTTGCTTTTCTCAAGGTAATTTATAATCCACTTAGCTCTTTCCAAGTTAAGATCTAAGGAATGAATGTCAGCTTCTTGTTCCTAGATGATCTCTTTCAGTCCTGAGCTTTGGGGACCCAAATCAACATCATCATCCTGAATCAGAATGAAATCTGTTTCTTGACCTTCAGAAGGCCATTTTTCATGCACTAGTTGTTTACCTTTGTCCTATACCCGCTTTTTTGTTGAAGGAAACGAGACCCTTCCACCCCGTGTGGAGATAGTACCGTTTTGCTACTGCAAATAGCCTCATTGTCCCCTTTTGATAAGTGATGAATACTGGCACACTGGTGGTTTGAGTCTCATGCACTTTTGCTGATGTGAAGGCCCTCCTACCTCATGAAAAACTAATGGGGTCACTTGAGGACTTGTGAAAACCTCATGTGAAATGAAATCATCCCATGAAACATTTAGCAAACTAAGCTAATGCAAAACCACAATCTTGATCAATTAAAAATGATAAATGTTGTTGTACTATTGATGAGGAGGTTTCCTTTGCACTAATGTGGTCATTTTCTCAATATTCCAGCGCATGAAATAGGGGAGGTTCATCATCCTCACCCTAGTGAAATGCATCAATAATCTAATATGGTAGGTGTACAAGTGAGAAAATCTTCCTTCAGAACTGAAATATTTGATTATGAGCTTCATGAGAGGAGCATATATGTCCTGTAGGTATCTGAAAGGGAAAACTCTACTGATCTGCTTCTGATAGCTAGCCTTGATATAAGGCTCGTAATGCTCTTTGTCCACTAGCCGTCTCTTGTTCCATTGTTCTCCCACATTCAGAATACCTATTGCTTCATCTATAGTTTCAGGTGTGAAAGTGAATGTAACACCTGCCAAATTGACCTGGCCATTGTGAAGATGGAGGACAAAAAATCTAGCAAGCTCATGGTGGTATTTGACCCTTTCCATCATCTCACAGAACTGGTAGAAAGACTGGTGTTTGAAACATGCTACAGCAAGAGGACAAGCCAATAGCTTTGTAAGTGTAGTGGGCTCCTCCCGAATGTGTTTGCCTCCCTTGTGAGGTTTTATGGGTGTATGAATTTCTTGAGAGGAATTGCTCACTGTTTCCTCATCCCTTTCATAAGGTGAATCTGTCTCCATATTTGCCACTATTTGGTTTGAAGTGATGAGTATGAAGAAATTTTAAATCAAGAATAGGTGTTTGCTATTTGACGAATGGAATTGATGAGGGGGACAATGAATGATGGATTTTTGATGTTGGATATAATAGGTTTAGGGAGTGATAGGGTTTGGGGATGCCAATTAGGGTTTAGGAGTAGTGGGAATTAGGTATTAGGGTTTTTAGTTTTGGGGATAGGGGGATAGATGAGTGTGAATGAGAAAGGGGAGGGAAAATGAAATGAGGGAAATGTAGTGAAGGGATGTGAAAAATGATGCAAGGGAGCAAATAGCAACAATAACAATTTTGAAACCCTAGACAGTTTTTTGAATGTGACTGTGCAACAAACTATGGTTTTCCTTTTCACTTATTGAAACACCATGAAAGCTAACTAAAACCCTTGCAATGACACTTGGGAATGTTAAACTTATTTGTGAAATGAGGTTTTCAAGATTTGGAGCTTGGAGGAGGTGATTTGAGTGAATTTCAGGCTTGGAAGGCAGGTGCTCTGCGTCACTCAGGTGCACCACACCTGTGTATTTTCCAATGTCTTTGCTGAGCTCTATGCGCTACGCCGACCAGGTGCGTCGTACCTCAACCCAGGTGCGCCACACCAGGAGCTTTGCACAGTGTTGCTGCAATTTTTCTCCCTTAGCCCTCAAATCGTGATTTTCTCTTGTTTCTTTCACTTCTTTAGGCACAAATGAATTCTTCAACATGACAAACACTTTATATACCCATGAATTTAATTTTTCACTTAAAAAAAACCCACTTTTCTAAAGTTTGCTTTTCACTTGTTCTTTAAAACTTTGTTTTGGCAGTTTGACTTGCTTTTTGACTTTGATGGACTAATGCTTTGAATTTTTGACTCTTTTGCAGGAGCTGGAGTGCAGGAGCTTGGCAAGATGACCATGGCTGCATTTCCGATTTTATCACATATAGGAAGAATAAAATTACATGAAAATTATATACATAGAAGAAAAACTCTGTTTTTCCTCAAAACAGGGTTTTGAGGGAAAATTAATCACTGAGCATGTGATTGTTGAAATCTTTGATTTTGAGAACTTATTTGACCTCCTCATGTGCCTGCTGATCATTATTGAGCTTTTACAAGACCTTGAGGACAAACCCTAGACCTAATGAGACCTAAAACCCTAAAAATGAATTTTGCAGATGTAAAGACAAAAAAATAACTGTAAATGACTTGAATGTATGAAAATGGGCCAGCAGGTAAAGATCATGAGGGAAAATTTATAATATGCCACTACCATTAGATGATCCATGATCCTAATGGAATGCAGCTGATCAGATGAGACACCTAAAATTCAATGCAACAAGAGAATTTTGATCACTGAAGGAGGGATGAAGATACCGACACTAACGCAGTCCATTTCCTTGAGGGTAAAAGGTTGTCAAATGTCCCAATGTTATCTGATATTTGTTGTAGAAACATACCATCCTTTTTTACCTGAAAGCTACAACATTGTCAGTAATAATTTTCCTAGGGCAGCCAAATCTAGCAAGGATATTACTCTCTAGGAACTTCAAGACGACAAGTCTAGTAGGTATGGCTTTTATCCATTTTGTAAAGTAATTAGTGGTTATTAGAATCCACTTGTGTTGGGAAGATGAGGTAGGATGGAATCCTCCTAGAAAGGGATTTCAATAGATATAGGCCTCAAGGGTAAAGGAAAAAGTTTCTTCTTACCTTCAACTATTTGGCACTTGTGGCATGAAGTAACCTTCTTTTGGATATCAGAAAATAGGGTGGGCCAGTAAAAACCTGCCCTTAGAATCTTATTTTCAGTATGTTATCACTTAGGTTTTTTCCTTAGAAGTTATTAAAGAAGGAATGGCCCAAGGTAACCACAAACCAATCTTTTAGACTCAGGTTCTAGCCTACCTAAGTCCAGAGAGGGCTCTCTCTTTAATATTTAACTTTGTTTTAATATGATATTAGGATAGTTATTGATGCTTAAGTAATTTGTTTTGATTTGTTTGGTGGAATTAAGGAAACAGATGGGCATAGAAGGTATTCAAGCCATTGGGCAATGGAGTCAAGTAGGAAAGGTTTAACAGGATTTGATTAATCATTGAGGTAAGAGTTCACAAGGCAGGATAACACAACAAGGACAAATCTAAAGGTCTTAATGGATGAAAATCTTAACTAGGGCCAGGGGAAATGAAGAATCCTTGACATGGATTAAGATGAAGAAGGGAGGATTGGAAAATAGCAAGGGAAATTAAGAAGCATGTACTAGGGGCCAATAGAGGGAATGAATTACAAAAGTAAGGGAGCAACTAAGAATTCTCGGACTTAAGCAATTTAGTAGAAAACATTAAAGAAGCCAACAGTTAAAACAGAGAGCACTTAAGCTAATTCTGATGATATTATTCCTTGTTTGCTTTTAAGAATGATAAGAAACACATATGATATTTCATAACATAAAGGAAAACAATAATCAAACTCAGAGAAACGATACTTATTTGTTTCCCACAGTGTACATGAATCGAGTGAAATGTCGTTAGCTTTATTTAATCTAGTAAACTAGTCCAACCTTGATTATAATAGCTCCTTTAGATCAAAACAAAAAGTCTACAAAGTGCTTTTTTAATCCACACCTAATTACTTCAGATTGTGAAGTATTTATACAAAATTTGATACAAAATATCTCATAACTATATGAGAATTAATCTAGGAAACAAAAAATATCTTCAACACAAAGATAGAGACAGATGGAAAACAAATTGTTTATTGTCCCTTTATTTGTGAATGTGCTAGATACTGGAACTCGGATTTGGCTCTTGCAGTTGCCTCAGTAGTTAGGTGTTGGTTTCACTCTTATCTTCACCTACTGATACTCTTTACCTACTGATACTCTTTACCTATGTTGTTTCATCCTTTCATCCTGTATTACCAAACTTTACCATAGTAAACATTTTTTTACTCCAAGAAGTCAGTCAAATTGGTCCACCATTCGTTATCTGGTAATTTCACCCTGATCATCTTCCTGTAAACTTCATCAGCTTCTGTGTACCTAGAAAACTTGGGTTTGCTGGTGAATAGATGTTTTACTTCATGCTCTATGTAGAATAGATTCTCCATACCATCATAAAGTACCTTTCCTGTAGGTAATGTTTTTACTCCTGAAGAAGTTGCTTGACTCTTGGTGTTATCACTTAAGAAATCTAATGCTAAAATTTCTCATCCTAGCCTGATGACAAAGGTCAGTGTTAATCTAAGTTGATTTCGTTTTTTCCTTAAAGTTTGAGTCTTAGGAGGTCATGAGTCAAGCATGTATTCTTATCTATCACTGATCACCATCATTCATCACTGATCTCATAGTCATGTGTTACTTTGTTATCCACCACAAAGCCTTTTAGATAATTGCGTAGCGCATGTAATCTTTCTAAAGTGTTTTCGCAGCACATTTACTCTGTTTAGCAGTTTCGCAGCGCAAAAACTCATTAGGTGTTTTCGCAGTACGATACCTCATTAGGTGATTTCGCAGCGCATCATTCAAAATTTAAACTAACCGCGCTGCGAAATCAGGGATTTGTGCATTCCACAGCGAATCTTTCCCAAATGTCAAATCCGTTAGATAAATTTGTGGCTGCGTCATCGTTTGTCAGTTCATGTACTCCACTTATCACGTCCCACCACCCATCTCCATTATCACCACCATTAGATTCGTTGATACACTCGGATTACAATTTCCAAGAAAAGCCACCTATGTACAAGTTTTAATGATGATTGTAAGCCTTGCATGAATAACAAATCCGCAAGCTTGCAATTTGAAAAAACTATAATCGGCAAGATTTCAATTTTAAATAACATTGTAATCAAGTGAGGTAGCAAATCAGGCGAGGCAGTAAATCAGGCGAGGCAGATTTTCAAAAGAGGCTGAGTTTACAGTTTGAACAGAGCTAGCATTCCTTGCTTACAGGTCATTAAGATTTCATGGAGGGATCAGTAGAGAAGAAAGAACACAGATCAGGCAAATGTTTGAGAAACGAGCCTGTAGGTTTGGATATAACATTGAAGAACAAAGATATGGAGAAGGCTTTTAAAAAAGCTGGATGTTGGAATTTTTGTAGGAAGTTACAAGGAGGTCATGCACATGTGACTAAAGAATTTGCACTAAATTTTACAGGATTAAACTCAAAGGTGGCTATGATGGAATTGCAGATCTCACCAAATATGATATCCACAGTGACAGAGATTCCACGAGGGCAAGAAAATTGGTTCAAGAATTTCAAATTTGACATGAATCCATGCAAAGAGTTTTTAAAGAAGGAATTTGTTAATTCGGATTTGAGTAAGTCTGTTCCTAGGAGCTATGTTAAAGAGTCCTATGCACATTTACTCACTTGTATACATAAATACCTGACTTGTGAAGGAATATATAACAAGGTGTATTCGTACCGTTTCAAACTCCTTTTGCATTTTACAAGGAAGGCTTCTATTGATCTACCTTTTTATTTATTCCACAGTTTGAGTAAAATGTGTGACAAGGTGCAATTGAGAAAAGAGGCTTGTGAATATTTTTGTTTCACCATGGCTTGATTAAATTACTTGTTTTGCATGAACTTCAAAAGGTAGGCAAAGACTGGAATACATGTATATTCATGGCTGGCTTCAAAAGCCAGACCGGTCTCAACCCTCTAGCTGCAAAAGATCTTACAACAGCAGGTCTTCAAACAGAAACAAGAGCCAAGAGGTTTTCAAAATTAAAGGCAAGGAAACAAGTTAGAGAGTCTGTAAAGCCACTGACCATTCAAGATACACCTCAACAATCAATTAAAGAAAAAGCTCAGGTCAAAGAGACTGCACATGAATCAAGCACAACTAGAGTAGTTCAAAGAAGAAGAACGAGGAGTCAGATGGCTAAAGAAAAGGGTAAGTCAGTAGCTATTGAAGAAAGTCCTGTTTCGAAGGGAAATTTAGATGATTTATTGCAGGCAATTGACTTTGAAGAGTCTCCACTAGTTCAAGATGATTTGATGCAATCAGGAAAATAGAAGACAAAGAAAGCTAAAGCCTCAAAGAAACTTAAGTTTGATGAGCAAGTTGAACAATTTTTTTTCAAGCCCAAGAGACCCATAACAAGGAAATTTAAGCAAGTACAGGAGGTACCACCAAGGACAGATGAAACAGGGGAAGAGATACAGCCTCGTGAAAGAAAGGACAAAGGAAAAATAGTTTCCACTCATAAAGAAGATAGTATGGAGGATTTGAAAAGGAGATTGGAATCTGCCAACCTTGAGATTGCCAGACTAAGGAAATATGCTAGGAAACATGCCATACAACAAGCTAATTATTATAGAATGAAGAACTTATGGGAAGACAAAACAACTTCAGAGGTGGTTGACTGTAATACTCAGTTCCATACCTGGACAGTATCGACAATTAAAGAAGCAAAATTCATCAGAATGATTAATATGCAATTAAGTGCTGGGATCAAGGTCATGAAGAAACAAATTGAATACTTAAAGGTACAGTTAGGCCAGCTGAAGGAATCTTCTTAATGAAATCCCATCTCAAGTAAGGCTATGTTTCGAATTTTGATGAGTTTGCTTAGTGTCACTTTTTTGAAGAATCCTGTATTTCCATTCAGTGTTGAAAGGTTTTGGAATAGTTGAAAGGAGGGTTTGATTGCAAAGTGCTCAAATAAGTAAAGTTATGGGTTGAAACTATGATTTTTGAAGCAACTCAGTAGTTTCGTAGCGCGCTACAAAACTGCTGAAGGTGATGATTAAAGCTCAGCAGTTTCGTACCGTGCTACGAAACTGCTGAAGCTAAACAATCCAATTTCAATTAACCAGTTTTGAATATGAGTGGGAATTTTCAAAGGTGAATGTCTACAAGGTATGCATGGCATCATTTGAAGCTATTAAGATTCAACCAAGTCAAGACAAGTGGAAAAGTATGGATTCAGGTCCAATTTTTAACTTTTGTCATAAAATTAACGCCTTTACCCCGGTTCAAATATGTCAAGACAACTTAAAGGAGTTTTTTATTTTGAATATAAAGGAAGTGGAAAACACATCAAAGACGTGGCCATCTGTCACATTTTGGAAAACCAAAGATGAAGAACCTGCTTCTGTGGATTCGAAAATTGTAAAGACCGATGAGCAAGGGTAGTTTCCTATATTTCAGGACAATGGAGAGGATGTGGCATAGAAGACCAGCATGGAGCCTTGAACACCCATCACAGCCAAACTGAAAGGAACCAGATGTCAAAGAACGAGAACCATTATAGCCAAGGCTATTATTAGCATAACATGGTGTTAGAATCCTACTTGATTTAGACCTCTAGAAAGTCTAGTTGAAGTTTGTTACATTTAATAGGCAGTTAAAAGTTGATTAGGCGTCATTAGAAGTAGATTTCGAGTTCCCCTCATGCTTGAGGAGGAATCTCAATCAGGTAGAAGAGCTCTATATATAGCAGGAACAACAATGTCATAAAGGTTGGAAGTTTATGTAAAAAATCTTTGTTGACAAGCTTATGTAAAGACTTTGTTTATTTTGATAATACAATGAATGGTTTCAACTGCTCAAGAATCATAGTGACTTCAATGTATGAATTACTCTTGTTTTCTTTCATGTTGTTTACAGTTTGATGGGTACTTGATTACTTAGAAATCACATGCCGTGTTCTAATTTCCTTCATGTACTCATATACTATCCCTTTGTGTCTGCTGTACTTTATGTATATTGAAGTCTGAATGCCTTGATTTCATTGCAAAGCCAATTCACTGTTAATGCTGAGTAACATATGACTCCATGAGCCCAATGGATGCTTGTTAATTTAGATTTTACCAGCCTCATTCCTATTTGTTTCATAGAAGATTTAGCCATCTCAATCACAATTGCAAATCTTAAACCCTTTGAGAGAGCCCTCTCAGGCTAAGGAGGCTAAGCCTTAGCTAAAAGATTGGTCTGAAACAATTACTTGAAGCCTTCCTGGTCTGCAACCTTCCAGGGCCTAATTTTGAGATAACACTTGGCCTGTTTATCTAATCTCTCAATATAGTATTCATCTGTCATTAACTTGTCATGTATAACCATTGGGCTAGGAAGGCCTTTCTCTTTTAAAATTCCATATTTCAACATGAAGCTATCTATGTATACCTGAATACTCTGACACCTTTTCCCTAAATTAAGCATTAAGTTCCTTTTAGTAAGAACTTTCTTTATTTCAATAATAGTAGTTGTTCTATCCTCAATCTCTAACTCTTTCAGCTGGTACCTATTTCTGTTGTTTAAAAAATCAATCAACTGATTTGCCTCTTTAGGTTTATCTCCAAGTTTTTCTTTAGTCTTATGTATAGCTTCCATAGCTACTTTCATTAATTCAGTCTGTTCAAAGATTACTCGGATAGAAGGCCAAATATCATTGATGGAATCAATGATTATGGATTTAAGACATCTGTGGTATATATCTTTAGACTTAGTTACCGGAGAATCCATAGTAAAAACCATTTTCTGTCAACGTTTCAAATCCCAACCGGGATCCATCATCAGGACTTCTTGAATGTTGATAGTAGAAGAGCTTAATTGAAGGTTTTAAATAGTTATGAGGAGAGTAGATTTAAGGAAGAGATGAATGTCAGCTTTGTTTAAAAATATTAACTGTTGATTAATTACTAATGAGTTAATTTTATTAATTTAAATTATTATTATAATGCTTATTTATTCACTAAACCTTAATTAATTGTCTCTTAATAATTTAAGTTTAAGAGTAATCATTATTATTTATATATTAGTAATTATTAAACTAATAAAAAGCATTTAATAATTAATATATGTTTAGTTATTAATATCATTAATTATAAATTGGATGTGAATTATATATATATATAATATTATATATTATAATATGTAATGAATAGAATTTAGTATATTATATAATATTTTTTTTTTAAATTATTAGATACTAATAATTTAATATTAAAATCAAATATTAATAATAATAATGAAATAATATTGATAATAATTAATAATAATAATTGATAATTAATATCAAGACCTAATAATTAATATTAACTAAATTAGTAATCATTATTATGAATATTTACTAGGAAATGTTTAATTTTTATAAATAGTTTAACTAACTAATAGGTTTATTAATAGATCTTAATTAATACTTAATAATAACAATTTATAATAATAGTTAATGATAATAGTAATAGTTTTATCATAATTTATTGTAAATGTCTTGTAATTAATTACTAATAATAATTATTTATTATAATACTTAAATTGTTATAGCAATGCTATTAACTACTAACTATTGGAATAGGAGAGGGATATCTACCCACTGATTGCTATACCTCAGATGTATTGGTGATCTTAATTTCTTTGATTAAGGGAAGCCAACTTCCACTAATCTCAATACCATTGTCTCTATTGAGATTATGTGGATGTTTGATAATTTCAAGAGCTTCTCTAATCTTTTGCCTATGATGTTGTTCTTCCCTTGCGACAATTGAGGTGCTTTCCAAGCAGACAAGGTGCTTAGTTTTTGAGGAGTGTTCTGCCAAGGCCGAAGTATGAGACCTTTCATTCCTAATATCAGCTCCAAGTTCCTTGAGTCTTGTTTGTGTTAGTGTCAATCTTTTCAACCTTCCTCCAGTGATCAAACATGCTCTTACAAAGTGATTTTAAGGTGTCAAGGTCAAATTTTGTCATTTCAGTGAGTTTTCAAGTAAAATTTGGTCACTAGGTATTAGGTCTAGGGTTTGCTTTTACCCCTTTCAAAATTGTCCAAACGTCAGTCCATGCCACCATTCAGTTGAGTGCACCATAATTCAGAGGGTTTTCATCATCATGTCAGGTTCCAACGGGTCATTTTACACCTTGTTCATGCTTTAGTTGTGACTAGGTAAGGTTCATTTCCCTCTCATAGGGTTTTGAGGGTAATTTCTCTTGGATGATCAAAACATTAGCAAAACTTGTACCTTGATATTCATACACCTTCTCCTATCCTTAATGTACCTTATTAAACACTTCCCATCACTGATATCCCTCAAATTGCTCATTTTCGCACAAACCCTAGTTTCTTGCTACACCTTGACAATTTTCTACGCTACGCCTGTGTTTTGCCCTTTTGGATCCCTTCCCCTTACTCAATATTTACAATTCCACTTTCCTCTACTTTCTAACATCCCTCCCTACTTCCCAAAATTTTCTCAAGAATTTAGAAGCCCCTTATCCCCTTCATTTCACTTCATTTCGACAAATTTGTTGTTCCACACATCGGGATAGGTTTTGCTCCAATGATATTTCTGAGCAAGAAAAGATGAATTTGGGAAAACGGAGAGAGGTTTTTGTCCAAAATAGGTCAAGGAAAAAAAAACTCTTACACTTGTTACACAGGTGTCATGGTTTTAGAGAAACGTCGAAACTACAGTTGCCTCAGGAGAATTGATGCACCTCTGAAGTGACATTGGGAAAATCCAGATTTCGCCTAGCTTGGTTGGCCAAATGACTTTCGTGATGAGTCAAATGATAACCCGACACAAATATATTTCCAATGAGCTACCATAAACTCAATTTGGAGTTGAGTAAGACCTTCAAACGTGGACTACAGCAGAACTTTACCTTTAGACAACCTCATTTTGCACATTTTGACCAGTTTTGGGAGATTTGACTTTTGATAAGGCAAATGAACTCCAAATTGAAAAACTTCAAGATGGGTTGGAAATTAGACTAAATAAGCTTTCCAACGCACTATCATTCATCCAATTGGGACATCGGGAAGAACCTCAAAATTGGTTTGCCAAAAGGCGCTGCGCACCTGTCAACTAAGCTCAAAAACTCATTTCATTACCTTTCCAAGCCTCCAAATTTGCAAAAAACCTCTCTACAAGTAAGTAAACATTCCTAAGTGACATTGCAAGAGATTTGATCATATTAGATGGTGTTTTGATAGGTGAAAAATCAAACCCTAGTTTGATGCTCTGTTGCACTACAAAAATTGTTTAGGGTTTTCAAAAGTTGTCATTCTTGCTATTATTCCCCTACATCATTTTTACATTCCCCTCCACTACATTTCCCAAGTCTCATTTCCCTTACCCATCTCCCATTCACACTCATCCTACTCCTTTATCTCCAACACCCTAAAACCTTAGCCCTATACCCTACTCCCAAACCCTAACTCCCACATCCTACTCTTTCACTACTCCTACTTCCCTATCAAACCCTTATCCTACATTCTAAAACCCTATTCACTCCCCTCATTCCCCTCATTCCCTAAAACCTCAAAACATCCACTCCCTCAAGAAATCATCATCCCCATACACCTGACTCATTTTATCTTTTAAAATCTTTTCTTACTCTTCTTGTCCCCACCTCATCCCTTCATTCCTCATCAACTACTACATCATTAAAACCTAGGGAGAGGGACCTCAAATATTTTCATCAGTGCCTCAGGAGGAAAGAGGATCTTCAAGATAGTAGGAGTTAAAAGAGACTAATACCTTCAAAAAGAAAACAAGCAACTTACTGACAAACAAGACCTCATAGAGCTACAAACCATAAGAGAAAACTGGTGAGCAGCAAAGAGGAGGAAAGTCAAGTTGACACCGCTTGAGCAAGAATTTGATGCTGACCAGGAATCATGGCTTGAAAGGAAAAATATGCATTTGGAAAATATGCTAGAGAAAGCCAACAAAGAAGAAAAATATTTTGAGGCACATGGCCTACCATTACTTGGCAAGAAACAAGGTGTGCAAAGAAAGAATCAAGAATTTGAAGGTCAAGTTGAAGAAAGCATCAAGGAAGCGAAAAGAGAAAGATAGACTCTAGATCTTGGTTGGCTCTTCCTTGGCCCAACACAACACTTAATGAAGGACACTCAGCCCAAATTTCAAGAAATTTGGGACACTTTTTGCAATTTTGAAATTTTTGGACTAAAAAACAGGTTTTTCTGCCTGATCCACTCGTCACCTAGCACACGATTTTGCCAGGGACCTTCTTTTGAGGAAAACTCAACATTTTTGGATTTTTCATGGAAAAATATGAATGTGCACAAGTGTCCAAGAAATTTTGACAGGTTTTGAGCTTCCAAAAAGGTCAAAAACACCTCAAAAATGACCTTTCTGCCCCGTTTTGGACGCACAGGAAGCAATGTTGGGAGAACTCAGTTTTGGAGGGGAAAATGGAGGTCACATTCAGAAATTCCACTTGTGCTGGAAAGTAGACAAGCATACCTTTCCAACAAGACCACTTGGAGCAAATTTGGTGCATGGGAAGGCCCCCGAAATCAGCTGTAAAAAGGCACTACGCATAGGGAAATCAGTGTGGCGCATAGGATGAAATTTGCTCATTTTGGCAAAAAACTTTGTTTTTTGCCTAGTTTCTTCACAGTTTGACTTTTCTCTTTCTAATAGTTTGAATTTTCTCTTTTTCTCTTTCACAGTTTGACTTTGCTCTTTCTGTTTTTTGCCTAGTTTCTTCACAGTTTGACTTTTCTCTTTGTAATTTAATGTGAATTGATGAATTTTGATGTAATTATGCTAAATTTTCACTCATAGAGGTAGATTCATCATGAAAAAGTAGTTTGCAACTGAATGAATCAGTTTCCTAGGTTTTAGAGTCATGCTGTTCCACTGCCTACTTTTCAGTTCTTAGTTTAGATCTTGTTGAAACATTTCCTGAACTCATGAACTTGACCCCTAAAGCTTAGTATGAGTTGTTTGATGCCTATATCTAGTAGTTTTTTAGTCATTTGTAAAGGTTGGACTTTTGGGAATTCTTGGAGCTTCATTTTATACTCATTTCAGCAGTTTGGCAAAGGAATAGAGTAGGGTTTGTAGCACTTTAAGGGATTCTTGCGGCATCTTGACTTGGTATTGTGGTTCCTTTTGTAATTGTAAGTTTGCATGTGTTTTATGTATGCCATCATCTCTCTTTGCTTCATCTTAACTAAATCAAACAAGGATAAAGGTGGAATTCATTGATTTGCAGTGCTCTACCTAGGGTTTGTTTAGTTATTTATGTTTTTAGCTATTTGAAGAGGATCCCTGAGAATTTCATGCCCTGTCCAACTCCTCACCAGTCTTAAACTCTCTATCTCACTTATTTCAAAGTACTAAACCATTTGCCTACCTCGCCCCATAGAGATCTCTACATGAATGTGTCCATTCCCCGGACCCAAATCTGCCTTTCACATTTGATCCAACAAACAACCATCAAATTTAATCAAACCTTACTGAGCATATATCTAGCCTAAAATTAGTCTTTACATTAGTCATCTCAAGCCTTACTTGCCATATTTTCCTGAGATTGACAAGGAGAGAGCCCTCTCCCGACCTGGTAGGGCTAGCTACCAGGTTAAGCATGGTTTGATGTTACCCTAGATCCTGCCTTTCTCAGCCTAAGGTAGATTTAGGCCCTAACATAGTGGCGACCATATTGGGGAAGACAAGCTTATTTGTTTGTTAGTGTTCTTGCTTTATAACCTACAGACAGATCTTGAAGTTATGCCAGGAAGCCTTCGAACTACACATTGCTTTGCGTGTGCATAAGTAGATAAAAGCTGCTTCAATCAATCTCTGTTCTAGTCTCATAAGCTAAACATATGACTTGCAAATTGCCCCAGTACATGTATCAAGTTAGATCTGATTGTTGATGGTGGACAATGATCAGACACCATAAAGGCTGAAATCATTCACCTGGTGATTCCAAATCATTTTCAAGATTAGATCCAAAGGCTCCACTGGAGGATGAACTTGACGAGCATAAACATGAAAGGACAATATAGAAAGATTAGGTATTCAAGTTGGAATTTCATCCAAGACATTTTGTTCTTTGTTCTAAATTATTTCTTCTCTTTTCCCGAAAATGTCAAGAAGGCTTTGCAAAGTATAATTTATTTGATAAAATATCCTCGGCTTGCATTTGATTCCATCCTTTTGAAGATTGTGAATACCAAAGATTTGCATGCCTTTGAGCTTGATCAAGATCCTTTTTCTGAAGCTTGTGATAACCATATTCAAAATGATGAGCCTTAAGAGACCAAGACTAATTCTATAGCTTCTGTACATACCCCACTACCTTGTAAAATTCTAGATTGATACAAGCCTCTGATTTTACCTCCTATATCCCATGCTTTCCCTAAAAATCATGATCTATATCTACCACAATTTGATGGTGAACGCGATAATATCACTGCTGAGAGACATGTATTGAATTTGAGTCCTTTCTTGACCTTTTTGAAGTTGATGAAGAAGATGTTAGTATTAGGATCTTTGCTCTTTCTTTGCAAGGCAAAGTCAAGAGTTGGTTCAAAGCCCTACTTGATGCGAGCATCTTAGATTTCCAACAGTTTGTCAAAGTTTTCCTCAACAGATGGGTGGTCAGACAGAACCCTTTCTTGATTATAGAAGAGTATAGCAAGTTGAAAATATTGCCAGGGGAGACAGTACAACAGTTTTCTACCAGATTTAACCAAGTTTATTATTCGATGCCTGTTAATATAAGACCTCCTCCTAGATCTGATCTCTTGCACTACTTGGGTGCCTTTGATCTGGAAATGGAGTTTTAACTGAGGGAAAGGAACCTTGCAACACTTGAAGAGATGCAAAACAATGCAGTAGTTGTAGAGGCTCATTTGCTAATCTGAAGGGAAAAGTTGAAGGAAGAAGAGATGAAAAGCACAGATCCAGAGGAATTGACATCTCTAGAGGTAAAACTTGACATTTTGGTAAGTACAGTGGAAGAGATGATGCAAAGGATCATCACAAGGAATGAGTATAATGTTCAAGCCCATGGCTCGTTGATTGAAGAAGAACAAGTTGTTGATTCAAAACATCTTCTTTCTTATCCCAGTTCTCATAGATCTGATAATGATTGTCTTATAGATCATCTTGGAGAAGAGAGATCTGTTGATATGACATGTATGATTGATGATGTGTTTTATATTGACGATTTGCCTCAGTTTTATCAGTATGATGATGATTATGTTCTCCAAACAAAAGCTAATCTTGCAGACAAATCAACAACTAGTTTGTGGAAGGAGGAAGTTCACTTTGAGAAGCTCGAGTATAGTGATCAACCAATGGATATCAGCTATGATAGTGACGAGGAAAGTGCATCAAATTTTGAAGTAAGTGAAGGATCTTTTCCTTTTTGTTTTGCTTCGTTTCATTTCACCAGAGACAACTTTCATGTAATCAGGATTCAATTGTCGACAAGTTTTGATCTGGATCATCTTAAGGACAATGAATCCTTGTTCAAGACTTCTCATATCCATATTTGCAGCCCCCAAATGCCTTTGATTGTCAAGTTGCAGATGAATACTTGGAAGCTGGCATGTATGATGAAATGATGCAAGATGATTCAATACCTTATTATTTTGAATCATTTCAGTTTTTGAAGGAAAATTTGCATAGTACATTTTTATTAAAGGATGAGTAGCCTGTAGGAAATCATGTAATCTCATCGGAAACAATAGAAAATGGGTTGCAGAAGTCTTTTCAAGTTTTTCACGATCCAATAGCTGATGTGTTGGATAATGTCTGTAGTCAAAGTCCTTCTCCTATCTGTGAACTTGACAAAAGTATTGATACAAACTTGATCTGACAGCCAGTTTCTTTGTCATTTTTAGCAGGAGTCTCATCAGAAAGCTTAGATCAAAGTTTGCATTCATGGTATGAAGAGAAGAGAAGTAATCCATTGGATGAGCTAAGTCCCAGTGTGCATGAAATTCAAGATCCTTGTGCAATGTTTTTGGAGGCAGATAGAGAATCCATAGTATTCAATGGATCTGTTCACAAGTTTTCATGGGAGTTTCCTTTTAGTAGTTCTCTCTTGTTGTTCATAAGCAAGCACTTGTAGAGAATTCAGACAGTAGCCGGAATACTTACTTGGTTGCATTGGTTGTTTCATTTCACTTGATCAGGTGATGAATGAAACTGTTAGAGTAGGTTTTGATGAATAAGCTCTATTTTGAGCATCATTTCCAGTTTGTCGGTTGTGTTTAAAAATCGAGTCAGTTTTTAGTTGAGCGAGAGTCAGTTTGTGTTGTCAAGTCGTCAATTTTTAGTCATGCATTTCAGATTGAGTTTTTGACTCCATTGCCCAATGAATAAGGCACTCGTCTGCTCTCCCAAAGATCTGTCGTTCTTGGCACCTCCAAGGAGCTACCATCCCCATTAGAGTCAATGTTATTTTTAGTATTTGTAGCCTTCCTCCAGTGATTAAACATGCTCTTTCAAAGTGATTTTAAGGTGTCAAGGTCAAATTTTGTCATTTCAGTGAGTCTTCAAGTAAAATTTGGTGACTAGGTATTAGGTCTAGGATTTTCTTTTACTCCTTTCAAAGTTGTCCAAAAGTCATCCCATGTCACAATTCAGCTGAGTGTACCATCATTCAAAGGGTTGTCATCATCATGTCAGGTTCCAACGGGTCATTTTACACCTTGTTCATGCTTTAGTTGTGCCTAGGTAAGGTTCATTTCCCTCTCCTAGGGTTTTGAGGGTGATTTCTCTTGGATGGTCAAATCATCAGCAAAACTTGTATCCTGATGTTAATACACCTTCCCCTATCCTTAATGTACCTTATTAAACACTTCCCATCACTGATATCCCTCAAATTCCTCATTTTCGCACAAACCCTAGTTTCTTGCTACAACTTGACAATTTTCTAGGCTAGGCTTGTGTTTTTCCCTTTTGGATACCTTCCCCTTACTCAATATTTCTAATTCCACTTTCCCCTACTTCCTAACATCCCTCCCTACTTCTCAAAATTTTCTCAAGAATTTAGAAGCCCCTTATCCCATTCATTTCACTTCATTTCGACAAATCCCCTGTTCCACACATCGGGATAGGTTTTACTCCAGTGATCTTTTTGAGCAAGAAAATATGAATTTTGGAAACCCGAGAGAGTTTTTTGTCCACAATAGGACAAGGAATAAAAAATTCCTTCACGTTTTACACAAGTGTCATGGTTTTAGAGAAATGTCAAAAATACATTTTCCTCAGGAGAATTGATGCACCTCTGAAGTGACATTGGGAAAATCAAGTTTTCTCCTAGCTTTATTGGCCAAATGACTTTCTTGATGAGTCAAATGATAACCAGACACAAATATATTTCCAATGAGCTATCATAAGCTCAATTTGGAGTTGAGGAAGACCTTCCAAAGCTGACTACAACAACACTCTTGCTTTAGGCAGCCTCATTTTGCATATTTTGAACATTCTTGGGAGATTTGACTTTTGATAGGGAAAATGAAATCCAAATTGAAAAATTCAAGTTGGGTTGGAAAGTAGGCTCAATAGTATTTCCAATGTGCTATTATGCACCCAATTTGGACATCGTGAAGAACCTAAAACTTGGTCTGCAAAAATGCGCGGCGCACTTGTCAATTAAGCTCAAAAACTCATTTCATTACCTTTCCAAGCCTCCAAATTTGCAAACAACCTCTCTACAAGTAAAAATTCCTAAGTGATATTGTAAGAGATTTGATCATCTTAGATGGTGTTTTGATAGGTGCAAAATCAAACCCTAGTTTCTTGCTCACTTGCACTACAAAAACTGTCTAGGTTTTTCAAAAGTTGTCATTCTTGGTGTTATTCCCCTGCATCATTTTTACATTCCCCTCCACTACTTTTCCCAAGTATCATTTCCCTTAACCTTCTCCCATTCACACTCATCCTACTCCTTTATCCCCAAAACCCTAAAACCCTAGCCCTATACCCTACTCGCAAACCCTAACTCCCACATCCTACTCTTTCACTACTCCTACTTCGCTATCAAACCCTTATCCTACATTCTAAAACCCTATTCACTCCTCTCATTCCCTTCATTCCCTAAAACCTAAAAACATCCACTCCCTCAAGCACTCATCATCCCCATACACCTGACTCATTTTATCTTTTAAAATCTTTTCATACTCTTCTTGTCCCCATCTCATCCCTTCATTCCTCATCAACTACTACATCATTAAAACCTAGGGAGAGGGACCTTAGATATTTTCATTAGTGCCTCAGGAGGAAAGAGGATATTCATGACAGCAAGAGGTCAAAGAGATTGAGACCTTGAACAAGAAAACAAGCAACTTACCGACAAACAAGACCTCATAGAGCTACAAACCATAAGAGAAAACCAGCAAGCAGCAAAGAGGAGGAAAATCAAGTTGACACTGCTTGAGCAAGAGGTTGATGCTGACCAGGAGTCATGGCTTGAAAGGAAAAATATGCATTTGAAAAATATGCTAGAGAAGGCCAATAGAGATAAAAATATGTAGAGGTACATGGCCTACCATTACTTGGCGAGAAACAAGGTGTGCAAAGCAAGAATTAGGAATTTGAAGGCCAAGTTGAGGAAAGCATCAAGGAAGCGAAAAGAGAAAGATAGACTCTAGATCTTGGCTGAGGATTCCTTGGCCCAACACAACACAACACTTAGTGAAGGACACTCAATCCAAATTTCAAGAAATTTGGGACACGTTTTGTAATTTTGAAATTTTTGGCCTAAAAAATAGGTTTTTTTGCCTGATGCGTTACGCGACCTGGCGCGCGATTTTGCTAGGGACATACTTTTGAGGAAAACTTAGAATTTTTGGATTTTCATGGAAAAAAATATGAATTCCCACAAATGGCCAAGCAATTTTGACAGGTTTTGAGCTTCCAAAAAGGTCAAAAACACCTCAAAAATGACCTTTCTGCCCCTTTTTGGACACACAAGAAGTAGTGTTGGGATAACTCAGTTTTGGAGGGGCAAATGGAGGCTAAATTTAGAAATTCCACTTGTTCTGGAAAGTAGTCAGGTATACCTTTCCAAAAAGCCCACTTGGAGAAAATTTGGTGCACGGGAAGGCCTCAAAAATAAACTGCAAAAAGGAACTATGCATAGGGAAATCAGCGCGGCGCATAGGATGAAATTTGCTCATTTTGGCCAAAAAACTCTGTTTTTTTCCTCGTTTCTTCACAGCTTGAATTTTCTCTTTCTAAAGTCAAACTCATGATGTAATTTAATATGAATTGATGAATTTTTATGTAACTATGCTAAATTTTCACTCATAGAGGTAGATTCATCATGAAAAAGTAGTTTGCAACTGAATGAATTAGTTTCCTAGGTTTTAGAGGCATGCTGTTCCACTGTCTACTTTTCAGTTCTTAGTTTAGATCTTGTTGAAAAAGATCCTAAACTCATGAAATCAACCCCTAAATCCTAGCATGATTTTTTTTATGCCTATATCTAGTATTTTTCAGTCATTTGTAAAGGTTGGACTTTTGGGAAAGCTTGGAGCTTCATTGTATACTCATTTCAACAGTTTGGCAAAGGAATAGACCAGGGTTTGCAGCACTTTATGGGATTTTTGTGGCATCTTGATTTGGTATTGTATTTCCTTGTGTAATTGTAAGTTTTCATGTGTTTTATGTATTCCATCATCTCTCTTTGCTTCATCTTAACTAAATCAAACAAGGATAAAGGTGGAATTCATTGATTTGCAGTGCTCTACCTAGGGTTTGTTTAGTTATTTATATTTTCAGCTGTTTGAAGAGGATCCCTGAGACTTTCATGCCCTCTCCAACTCCTCACCAGTCTTAAACTCTCCATCTCACTTATTTCAAGGTAATAAACCATTTACCTACCTCGCCCCATAGAGATCTCTGTAAGACTGTGTCCATTCCCTCGACCCAAATCTGCCTTTCACATTTGATCCAACAAACAACCATCAAATTCAATCAAACTTTACTGAGCATATATCTAGACCAAAATTAGTCTTTACATCAGTCATCTCAAGCATTACTTGCCATATTTTCCCGAGATTGACAAGGAGAGAGCCCTCTCCTGACCTAGTAGGGCTAGTGACCAGGTTAAGCGTGGTTTGATGTTACCATAGATCCTGCCTTTCTCAGCCTGAGGTAGATTTAGGCCCTAATAGTCTGCAAGGAGTGACCTGTTTCACCAATGTAGCTTTTTCCACATGAACAATCTATTTTATAGACTCCCTTAAGCTTATGTCTATCAATATTATCTTTGATAGACCTCATACCTTGCCTAATAGTTCCAGGTGCCAAGGTTGGTCTTGAGCCTTAGGTTCATGAGATAACACCCTTCTTTCAAATTTCTCTATGGCCCTTTTAATCTCTTTTTATTTGTAGCCTATACTCTTAAAGGTTGAAACTAAATGCTTCTTCTCTTCATTCAGATGCTCAAAGTCAAAAATTCGAAGGGCTCTGATAGCAAGAGTGTTTATAACACTAAACTTCTGGGCTGGGTGATAGTGGGAATCAGTGTGGAGGTAGCTTTCTGTGTGGGTTGACTTCCTGAAAACCTTATGCCCTAAAGATCCATCCTCTTTCCTGATGATGAGTACGTCTAAAAATGGGATGCTCATGTTTTCTTCTAGCTCCATAGTAAATTTTATTTATGCAAAGATAGAATTTGGGTGAATAAAAACTTGTCAAGCTTTGTTTTACCATGTGTTCATTTTATATTGATATCATCGACAAATCATTTCCACCAAGCTAGTTTCAAAGGGTATGATTCAAGGGCTTTATTTTCAAATTATTCCATGTATTGGCTGGCCACGATTGGTGAAAGGGGTGATCTCATTGCCACACCAGATGTCTGCTCATAATATATTCCTTGGAAGGTGAAAACAGTTGACGACAAGCATATTTCAGCTAATTTTGCAGTTCCTAGATTAATAACATCTTTTATAGCCTAAATGGATTCATCAAGATCAATCTTGGTGAATAAGGACACTACGTCAAAGCTAACAAGGATGTCATCACGTTCTATCCTCTCATTTTTAATAAGATTCACAAAATCATAGGAGTCTTTGATGAAAGAATCAGTATTCCCGACAAGGGGCTTGAGGATTTTAGCAACATACTTAGCGAGTTCATAGGTTGGGGAACCAATGGTATTAACTATTGGTCTAAGAGGAACCACTTCTTTATGGATCTTGAGTAACCCATAAATTCTTGGGATAGTTTCACAAGAAGGGATTAATTTCTTCTTTAATTTATCCTCAAGGTTGGAATATGAAATTGTCTTTTTTACTACCTTAATTATTAATTATTACCACCTTAATTATTAATTATTAAGACTATTATTAAGGTTTAATGATATTAAGATTAAGCATTATAATAATAATTTAAATTAATAAATTAACTCATAAGTAATTAATCAACAATTAATATTGTTAAACAAAGCCGACATTCATCTCTTCCTTAAATCTACTCTCCTCATAACTATTTAAAACCTTCAATTAAGCTCTTCTACTATCAACATTCAAGAAGTCCTGATGATGGATCCCAGTTGGGATTTGAAGCGTTGACAGAACATGGTTTTTACTATGGATTCTTCAGTAACTAAGTCTAAGGAATCAATGATATTGACCCACAATATATTGTCTCCCAATGGTTTTTCTAATGTCAAATCCTTCTCTGGGACTCTAATTCTTTCATCCATCCTTTTGTTTTTTCATTCTTCTTCTTTATTTTTAATTTGTGCAAGCTTGTAGTCTGTTTCCAAACTTTCCATTTGTTCTCTGAGATTTTTCAATTTTGTGGCCTGGATACTCATTTGTTCCTTGGATTTAATCAATTCATCTACTGGTAATGTTGTCACTGGTGGAAATGTTTGTCCCAAGGAAGTTGCCAGAGTGGAGGGTACTGATGTAGAAACTGTAGGTATACAGTCTGAGGAGCGGTGGCCAGCTCACTCTGCTTAGACTGTATTGCTTTCTCCAATTCCTTCTCAGTTTCTTTTAGCTGATCATTTAACTTAAGGACTAGGCCCATAAGTTCTTCCTCTTTGCCTCTCTATGACTTTTGTAGTTTGAGGATGGTGGAGGGGAGGGATCTTAAGCTGCTTCTTCAATGCAGCGATATCATTAGTTTTCTTTTTAATCAACTATTCTGCTGCTTTGACATCCTTGGGATCATGTCCCAACTCTATCACCAAATCTTCTAAAGTTTTTTATCCTGGTGTCTTTAGCCTGAGAGAAGGCTTTTTCTAGTTGGAACTATGCAGAGGTATTGTTGTTGGGTTGTCTTATATTCTTTCCATGACTAGCCCACATAGTTAACCTGGGGGTTAGGGGGGGTGCAGAGGTCCCTTTCGTTGCACCGATTGTGTAGCCACTTGGGGGGAGGGGTGGGGGAGGTCACAGGGGGTTTGAGGTGCATCCGTAACCCCACTTTATGGGGTCTAGGGCAGCACCCCAGAAAATTGTGGTTTTGGACCCTATGTTAGGATGGGGGGACCCACCTATGGTTTTGTACATGTTTTCACACATGTTTTTGGATGCGATGGTTTTCAGTACGTGGTATTGGATGCTTCAACATGTATAAATATGTATTATAACATTGAAAGGAACATAATGAAAAATCAAGCTGGTAGTCCTGGTTTTGGGATCCATGGGAAAATCTGTGTGTATATGAGTTTTATGTGTTATGCTCTCGCATTGTTTATTTTCTGTGTTTTAAAATTCATATGCAGGTAATTTCTATACGAGGTTAAAACCTACATTTGGGATCAAAGCCAAGTTTTGGCTTCAAGGGGATGCTTTTGCTGCTGAGGGGTTTTGCTTAGGCTTGTGGTAGACTCTGTTCAATGGGAGATCTGTGAGATCGATTCTGGTGATGAAAGAAGATGGCGAGCAATGGAAAGATAGAGATCAAGAAATTTAATGGTCAAAGTTTTGAGTTATGGAAAATTAAGATGGAGGATCTGTTGGTGGATAAAGATCAGTGGATCGTGGTAGATCCAGGTACTAAACGCAGTAGTCTATAACGCGACTTTTTGAAAGCCTTTCTGGCGGATTTTCCCGGTCAAAATCCGGCAGCAATTCATTGGAATCCCAAGTTTGATAGCTAGTTTCTACACAATCAATGGCTCCCATGGGTTTTTCAAGGCGCTGAATCCAAATATGCAGTTAAAAAACCATTTTAACTGCTAAAAATCAAGATTTAACCTCATTTCTTCCGCCAGATTCCGTCACCGGAATCTCCAAAAAGTCGCATTATAGACAACTCCGTACTAAACCAATGAGAGTGTTCGATGAAGAATGGAAGAAGTTGGATTGGAAGGCAAAGAACACAATACGATTGTGTGTCTCAGATTCAGTATTGGTGAATGTATCGAGGGAAGCTACGGTGAAGGCTTTGTGGGACAAGTTAGGGACTTTGTACCAATCTAAGCCTCTATTGAATAAACTGTTCCCATGAAAAGAGCTATATAACCTGAGGATGAAAGATGGAGACTCAGTGACAGAGCATTTGAATGCATTTAATACTGTGGTAAGTTAGTTAGCATATGTTGATATTAAAATTTAAAATGAAGATAAGTGCATCTGTTTGTTGTGTTCTCTACTAGATTCATGGGATAGTCTGGTTATTGCAATAGGTAGCAATGCAACTGCCTTGCAGTTTGATGAAATATTCTCATCATTGCTGACAGAGGAGATGAGATAAAAAAATATGGAGAGCTAGAATGGTGATGCCTTGTTTATATGAGGACGCTCCCAGAACAAAAACAAAAATAAGTCATTGAGTGGGAGATCTAAATCTAGAGGGAGATCTAAATCTCCAGGAAAACTTGTAAAGGTGGTGTGCTGGAAATGTGGAAAGGAAGGGCACTACAAAAGGGACTGTAAATCTAAAGCTCCTGATAAAGGAAAGGGATCTGATGATGCTCTTTCTGCAAACGCGAAAACCACCTTAGATGAAGGTGGGGATGTGTACTTGGCTTCTTCAAGTACATATGTAGATCATGAGGCATGGTTGATTGACTTAGGTGCATCCTTTCTCTTCACTCCCCATAGAGAGTGGTTCTGCGAGTATGAGAAATGCGATGGTGGTGATGTCTTCTTAGGGAATGATAGGAAGGCTAGAATCATTGGTCGCAAAAAAGTAAAGTTGAAGTTGCAAGGTGGAAGGGTTAGAACACTTCCGAGTGTTCTGCATATTCCTGCATTGGCTAGAAATATGATTTCTATAAGCAAGCTAGATGATGCAGGTGTAAAAATAGTGTTCGAGAAGGATACCTGCAAAATGGTTTGGGGAGCACTAGTATTGATGCGGGGAGTTTGAATTGAAACTTTGTACAAGCTGCAAGGTAGTACTGTTATTGATGGGTGCAATAGTTCTGTGGTGCCTGAAAGTGGAGCAAAAATCTAGTGGTCTCTGGAGAGAAGACCATGTTGTGGCATCAAATGCTTGGACATATTGGAGAGAAGGGACTTCGAATACTTCATGGTAAAGGTATGGTAGAAGGTATGAGTAATAGATCTATGGATTATGATTTTTGTGAAAATTGTGTATATGGGAAGCAGAATCAGGTGAGTTTCCCCTTTGGTAGTAAGAGGGTGAAACAGATATTATAACTTGTGCATAGTGATGTGTTTGGACCTGTGAAGGTTCCATCACTGGGTAAGTCTATGTACTATGTATTATTTATAAATGACTTCTCAAGGAATACATTGATATATTTCCTTAAGAAGAAATCTGAAGCCTTTGACAGATTTAAAGAATTTAAGGCTCTTGTGGAAAATTAGACAGAGAAGCAGATAAAGGTGTTGAGGATAGATAATGGTGGAGAGTTTTGCAGCAAGGAATTTGAAGAATTTTGTAAGAAATGTGGTATAGCATGACAGAAGACTACTCTATATACACCTCAGCAAAATGGAGTTGCAGAAAGAATGAATAAGACATTAATAGAAAGGGAAAGAATCATGCTTAGTGGTGCTGGGTTAGGACAAGAATTCTGGGCAAAGGCAATGGATACTGCATGTTACCTAGTCAACAGGCCACCTTCATCAGCATTGGAGGATAAGAATCCACGAGAGGTATGGACTGGTAAGAAACCCTCTCTTTCACATCTGAGGGTATTTGGATGTGATGCATATGTACATGTTCCAAAGGAGAAATGAACCAAGTTGGATAGTAAATATGAAAAGTGCATCTTTATTGGGTATAAGGATGGTTTAAAGGGTTATAAGATTTGGAACCTAGTAACAAGGAAGGTTATGTATAACCAAGATGTGGTGTTTAGAGAGGTGAAAGATGTTATTAAACATGAAGTCCAACCAAAGGAACCTAAGAAGATAGATTTTGAGCTAAACAAGAAAGAATCAGACTCTACAGTAGAGGAGGAATCAGAAGATGAAGAGCCACAAACTCCGGCTGTGAGAAGATCAGTTTGAGAAAGAAGGTAGCCAGAAAGGTATAGTCCATCTGCTTTATGTTCAAATTTTTCTTTGTCTATTACTGATGATGATCCCAGAAATGCGAAGGAAGTAGTGGATTCAGAGGATGGAAAAATCTAGAAAGAGGCCATGGTTGTTGAAATCGCATCTTTGCACAAAAATGAGGCTTGGGATCTGGTGGAGTTGCTGTCTGGAAGGAAACCCATTGGAAGAAAATGGGTGTTCAAAAAGAAGACAAATGTAGAAGGAAAAGTGGAGAAATACAAAGCTCAGTTGGTAGCAAAAGGTTATTCCCAGGTGCCGGGAATTGAGTTTGGTGATATTTTTTCTCTTGTTGCCAAGGTAACTTCTATTAGATTACTTTTATCTGTTGCTGTTGCTTTTGATTTTGAGGTAGAACAGAGGGATGTGAAGACAACATTTCTTCATGGGGATCTAGAAGAGGAAATCTACATAAAGCAACGTGAAGGCTTTGCGGTGAAGGGTAAGAAAGAACTGGTATGCAAGTTAAAGAAGTCTCTGTATGGGTTAAAACAATCACCAAGGATGCAGTATGAAAAATTTGATACATTTATATGGGGACTTGGCTTCACCAGAAGCAAAGCAGATCACGATGTGTATTTTAAATTAATTGGTGACCATGTTATTTATCTGGTCTTGTATGTGGATGATATGTTGCTGGTTGGAAATGACAGAGAAATTATCCAGGATTTGAAGACCTAATTGTCCTTCAAATTTGACATGAAAGATCATGGTGCTGCAAACTATATTTTGGGCATGGAAATTAAAAGAGATTAGGAAAAGAGGAATCTCTGGTTAAACCAAAGGAAGTGTGTTGAGACACTACTGAAAAGGTTTAATATGCAATATAGTAAATCGGTGAAGGTTCCTATTCCTGTAGGTGTGAATTTATCTACTGAATAGTTTCCCAAGACACAAGAAGAGGAAGAGGACGTGTCCCATGTTACATATGCAAGTGCAGTCGGTAGCCTGATGTATGTAATTGTTTGTAATAAACCAGGCATTGCACATGCAATGGGAGTATTCACTAGGTTTATGTCAAAACCAGGAAAGGAGAATTGGATAACAGTGAAGCAGGTTTTCAGGTATTTGCGTGGCACTAGTAATTATGGTTTGTGCTACCAAGGAAGACCAGGATTGGACAAAGTGTTGAATATTCATGGCTTTGTTGATGCAGACTGGGCTGTAGATCTAGATTAGAGAAGATCCACAAGTGGGTATGTGTCTAGCCTATTTGGAGGTGTAGTCAGTTGGATGAGTAAGAAACAATCTGTAATGGCACTATCAACTACAGAGGTAGAATACATGGCGGCCACTCATGCAAGAAAGGAAGTAGTTTAGTTGCAGAGATTTTGTTCAAGTATGGGGTTTGTACAGGGAGCTATAAGGATAGACTGTGACAGCCAAAGGGAAATTTCCTTGGCAAAGAACCCTGCATATCATTCAAAGACAAAGCATATTGATGTTCAGTATCACTTTGTGAGGGATATGATAGAATACAAAAAGGTGTTGCTGGTAAAGTTGGACACTTTGAAGAATAATGTAGATGCATTGACAAAACTTGTGAGTTTTGAGAAGTTCTCTTGGTGTAGAGAGACAATGGGAATTTCAGGGCTGGAAAAATGACTAAGCTCTCTTGTGGCCCCCTGTGGAAAGAAAACAACATGTGGGATAATGTTGGGTTGTGTTATATTCCTTCCACGACTGGCCCATGTAGTTAACTAGGGGGTTAGAGGGGGGGTAGAGCCCCCTTTTGTTGCGCCGATTGTGTAGCGGGGGGGGGGGGGGGGTCACAAGGGGTTTGAGGTGTACATGTAACCCCACTTTATGGGGTCCAGGGAAGCACCCAAGAAAATTTTGGTTTTGGACCCTATGTTAGGATGGGCAAACCTGCCTATGGTTTTGTTCATGTTTTTCGCACATGTTTTTGGACGCAATGGTTTTCTGTCCATGGTATTGGACACGATGGTTTTTGGTCCATGATATTGGATGCTTCGACATGTATAAATATGTATTATAACATTGAAAGGAACATAATGAAAAATCAAGCTAGTAGTCCCGGTCTTGGGATCCAGGGGAAAATCTCTGTGTATATGAGTTTTATGTGTTATGCTCTTACATTGTTAATTTTCTGTGTTTTAGAATTCGTATGCAGGTAATCTCTGTATGGGGTTAAAACCTACAATTATTCAATGAGTTCTGCAATTGATGTGCTATGATGACCTTATTAGTTAATGTAGAATATACCATCTCACCAGTTTGTTTGTGCAGTTCTACTTGGTCAATAGTATGAATATCCTTTGCCAAAACTTCAAAATCAGTATTTAAATAATCAACCATGGATTTTGGCTGTTGCACAGTTGGCTTTAAGAAGCTCATTTGCATCTTTCCTTCCTTTATATCAAAGGTTGACATCAACCTTGTCTGGTTTGTTGGGGCCATCTTCAAATAATGGGCATAGCTTTGCAGTTTTAATTTTTCTTTCCTTGCTTTAATTTCTTTATATTTTTCTTTAATATCTAGGATCTAACTAGAGGGAGCCCTGAAGGAAGATACCTTGGTGCTCTGTTTCCTTTTTAATACCTAGAACTGTGAGGTGGATGGTGAACCTCTTGAAGGGATAATGTGCACACTTTCTGTCCTTTGTGCCACTATGTGGCTTGCTGTTTCCTTAGTGTACTCTTGTTCTGAATATGGGTTTGACCTTTGCCTTTTAGCAGAAGTTTGATCAATAGGCCTAATAGAAGGAGTGGCCTCTTCTCTGTCTCTTTTAAGGTTTCTTTCCTCATTGACAGGAGTTTGCAAAACAGGAGGATTTCTCATGATTTGTTTAGGTTGAGCAAGCTCCTCTGCGATTTCTGGCTGTTCAAATTCTTCTTGTTGTTTAGATAGCTCCTATTGTTTTGATGATTCTGGTTAGCCTGATGGCCCTACTTGCTCCGAAGTCTATCCAATGTGTTCCTATGAACACCTTTGTGATGAAGTTTCTCCTAGCACCTGTACAAACGAATCTTCATCTAGCCTTCTTTCTAAATCCACCAATACATTGTCAACTACAACTTGTGTGCTATCTTGATCTACTAGAGTGCCTTCCACCCATTCAGATTGAATGGCATATTGTTCAATTTCTGGGATCCTATGGTGGATATAAGGAGATAGCTTATGTTTCTACCTTCTGTTACAAATGAAGCTATGGGGGTCATAGGCCTAGATGAAACTCGGTTTTAATATCAATCTTTGGAGGATTTCATCTGCCTCCTTTCCTGCTTCTCTATTATTGCAAATAAATGGGCCTAGATGATCTTTTATTCTTAGCTGGCCCTTCTTCTTGGTTTTAACAAAGTGAATCTCATCAGAATTTATCATTTTCCTGTAGTACTCCAAAACAAATAATCACATGGGGATATATCTAGGTAATTTGTAAGGAGGTAGCTCACACCCATAAATTTTGATTTCAGTATGGTTTTGGTACAAGTACCAATCCCCTACTTTGTATTGTATTAACATGAACCTCTTAATGTTTGCACTAATTCAGGGAGGGGGACTTCCTAATAACATTGTAGTCATTGGATGTACAAATAGGTCAATAAAATCTGTGTATGGATAGGGAGAAGAACTTGACATATGGAATAGAGAGGTCTAGAGGATGATAGATCTAGGATTCCCTTTAGTATCAAGTTTTTGGATAGAGAAGGGAAACTTATTAGTTTGGTAGTAGAGAAACAAATGATATAGGACTAGTGAACATTTGAACACTCTTTCATTTTCTAATCTCATAAACTGATCATACATTTTATCTGCGATGAATTTTGCATAATCAAACTTGACTGCAGGAGGTTGACCAGGGGTAAAAATAGACATGTAGGAAAAAAACAATTTCATCTACATATTTATTAGTGGTAAAACCTAAAATGCATGATATCATTGTTGTGATCTCTTTTCCCAGCTCAGAAAAGACTACTGACACATAAGGAGGGGGTCTTTTGGCATGTACTTTTCTTCAATAATGAAAGTCTGGAGGATTTGGGTACTTCTGGAACTTGATAGCTTAGAGAACCTTTCAATTAAATCAGCAATGGTAAGGGGGTTGAGATCTTGACCAGGTTGTAACTATAACATTTGATTTATGGATTTAGGAGTGATAGTGAACAGGGCTTTCTGGTCTGGGGACATTATAGCTCTCATGATAGGGTCATAATTTGCATGAGAATAGTGAATAATTTCAGGAAACACATGAACATTGGGGAATTGATATTTGCACAGGTTTGATTCCACGAGGCCTATCTTATCTACATGGTTCAAATAATTGTCTCGGTATTTGCAATACAATTTCAGAGGGGTTTCGTCGAAGGTGAGGTCTTTTATTTGAAAATATTTGTTAGCCAGGGGAAGATGGTTTATATCTCTGTGGGGAGTGGTAACTGGCATGACATTTAAGGAGACTGGGGTGTCCATCCTTGGTTCTTTTGGATTCAAGGACGAGAGCAGAGAATTTCAGGGAACTATGGAAAACTGTGTCATCTCAGAGAGTATCAAGACTGTCAAATAGCTTAATTTCACTAAATTACTTAATTTTTACAGCAATTTAGCTCAGGTTTAGTATGAAAAGAGGGTTTCTTAGTTAAAAAAGGGGTAAATACCTAGTTTTGGTTGTATGAAGGGACAAATGGCACTGGTGCACTGTTGTAGGGAGCGCACAAGTCTACAATGGTAACCTAGAGTTCAATGACTTCTAGAGGTTGATGGTCAATTTGAACATACTCTCCGTGTGCATGGAGAACAAAAGGTTCTTTTCTTGGTAAAACAAAAATAATAAATATTTTTGGTTTTATTTGCAAAGTCAATGTTTTGGCAGGTATAATGGAAATCGACTGTTGGCGCCAACTAGCGGAAGTGACATTTTGTGATTTAGTGGAGGTGGTAAACGGAGTCTATCGCACCACTTTCGAGAGCTTGGTGGTATTGGGAGAGGTCTGCTTGATGCCATTCATTAGGCGACACGTAGCAACGTGATGAATAGTAAAACTGCTTACATTGGGCATGTAAAGGTCGGCATCGGGGGCCACCTGATATGAGCATGAGCCGTTAGATTTGAAGGCATCATATCGTACTGTGGTTGGGGCAATGATTTGATCGATAATTAATGGAGGGGCCCTATGGGATAATAATCATGGATTAGGGATATTTAATGACATCGGGGATGATTTGATTGGAGGATGGTTATTAATTAATCAAAATTTGATTAATTAATCCCTTTTAACGCAGTGGAGGGTTATGGCTCTTAATTAATCGGAGATCAATTAGTTAATCCATCTAATTATTTTATTATGGTTTATATTTCAAACCATCAGGGCGGGATATTAACATATGGAATTTTAATAATATATATGGGAAAGGGGTGTATTTCGGGACTTAAATACATAAATAAAATTAGATGTTAATATGAAAATGGAAATGGAAACGTGCAAAGTAAAATTCTTTTGAAAGATATTGAAATTTCGGTATTTGAACATCATAACTTAGGCTTAAGTGCATTTATGGTTTTTTATATGGGGTAATTACTTTTCCCAAGTAAATATTGATTTTACCTTAGGAAAAGGGGGTTTTAGAGAAAATTAATGAATTATGGAGGGGGTGAATGTTGATAAGGGGCTTTTGCACTTAGAACTTATATGTTATCGGGCCGAGTGTCCAGTCCCTCCAGAAGTTAGGGAAATGCTATGATCCCCTTTAACTTAAGGTTTTAGGTACTTTGATTGTTATTTGTGGGAAATTAGTGAAATAAGGGGTAAAATGAATGAGGAAATTAATCACCCGACTTTGTATATGTCTCCTTGTTATCCATACTCTTAAAGCAATATGATGATGAAAGTAAATGTTGTAAGTTTTAATCAAACATTCATCATACATAATTCTGCAACCATTCATCTACTTACCTACCTACACATCCTACCATTTTTTCTACTTTTTATTAGGGTGCACTTGAACTGGCAAACCCTTATCAAACTTTTCATTTATTTTACAATGGAAATTTGTCGAAGTGTATCCTTATTACATCTAAGGGCTCAGATTAAACTGTTGAGCTGCTTTTATTAACTCTACCTATCTACTTATCTACCAAGATTAAACAATTTGGTAAGATTTTATTTTCTATCTATAAACAAGAAATTCAAAACATGAAATAGCCAAGTTTACACTGTTTGACCATCCATGGATTGTGGCATATGTGACAAGCTGCACACAATTTTTATTGTACAAAAGGTAAAATAACAGTGACATTTGGACTTGCAAACTTTCATGGTCTTTTTTCTTCCTTGGGGTTCATTTTTCATATTTTTTGACCTTTTTTCATTCTTTTTTGTCCTTTGATTTTTCTTTTAGGACATACCCTCTTTACATTTCTTTTATTTTTTTTGACGTTTTACAAATATGGAAAACATTTGCAGAAGGCAAAGGTATGTACACATTACAGAGATAAACTAAGTCGATCATAAATTATGACACCTATTGGTATAGGGACATAACAGTGGCTCCAATTGGGGATGGCTTTCCCTGGTGGAAAGTCAAGAACTGTAGATCAATGGCCTTCTGAAAGACTGTGATTTTATTATGCAATTTTTTCCTTTATTCTGCTGCTTTAATGATATTTTATGACAGTGACACTTTTGAAGCTTAGGGCTTTCTCTTCGGGCTTCAACTTCATAACTTTATCGTCCAATCCACTCTAAACATTATGAAGAATATGGTATGTACAAATGAAACCGGTAAAATTAGTAACTTGGATCAATATAGTGCTTCAACATTCGACCATTGACTAGTCCTCCTTCTACCTCTGCACCATTCAATTCTTTGAGAAAGTAAGTATTATTACCTTTGAAGGCATATATAATGTATGGACCTTTCCATAGGAAGTCAAACTTCCCATGTTTCCCTTTATCTTCTCTTCTATAGTCCCACTTCAAAACTTTATCACCAAGATAGAAGTCTTCTACCTTGGTTCTTTTATCAAAAAATTTCTTGAATGTTTCTTGCAGTACTTGGGCTCTAATGTATACTTCCTCTCTGGTTTGCTGCAAATGGATGGTTTGATTGATTCTCCTCTGGATATCATTTGGCTCAACTTGGGATTTCTAGAGTAGTTTCATTACTGGAATCCCCAATGATGAAGGGAAAACTGCTTCCATCCCATAAACTAGTTGATAGGGACTAGTTCCAATATATTTCTTAGTGGTCAGCCTGTCTGCCCATAAAGCATTTATTAATTTCTTGTTCCATGTTTTCTTATTATCTTCCAACAATTTTTTAATAATGTTCATCAGGCTTTTGTTGGAGGATTTTTCAAATCCATTTCCTTGGGGATAGTAGGCCGTGGAGTGACCAAGGGTTATATGGTATTTATGGCAGAAATCAATTATCCTCTTTGATTTAAAGGCTGCAGCATTATCTGTGATAACTTTTTTGGGAAAACTAAATCTGGACAGAATATTGGCCTCCAGAAAACCTATTATGATAGTATCAGTGGCTTGTCTAGAGCAAATAGCTTCTATCCACTTTGTAAAGTAATCTGTGGCAGTCAAGATCCACCTATGTTAAGCAGAAGAAGGGGGGTGAATTTCACCAAAAAAGTCTAGAACCCAATGTTGAAAATGTTTTTCAATAAAAATGGGTTTCAAAGGTAAAGGCAGAAGTTTTCTTTTCCCTTCAAAGATCTAACACTTGTGGCAGGAGGTCACAAACTTTTTTACATCAGAGAACAGGGTTGGTCAGTAAAATGCAGCTCTTAGGATTTTATTAGTTGTTGTCTTCCAGTAGAGGTGTCTTCCACAATCACTTGCATGAAATTCTTGGAGTACTTTGTCAGATTCTTCCTTTAATAAACAATTTTATAGAATGCCTTCATGATTTTTCCAGAATAAAGTATTATAAATTATGCAGAATTTCAAAGATTTCATTTTCAAAAACCTACTTTTAGTTCTAGACAAGCCTGGAGGAGCTTGAAAAATTTTGTAGAACATATACTATGTCAGTATACCAAGGTGAATCTAAAAAGGCCTGGCTGATCTGTGGAGTTGCCATCTCCTCTCCATTATCCAGTTCTGCAATGAAGTTTATACCCAGGGCTTGGCAATTAGTTTTAGCTATAAGTTTGGCCAACCCTTGGCCTTTGATTAATTTTGTAGGTTTAATCTCTATGTCATACTCTAATATGGTAGCTATCCACTTCCCCTTTTGCCATCAACTCCATTTTGTGTTAGAATGTCTTTGACTACAACATTGGGAACATAAGCTACTATGTGAGAGTACAAGATATAGACTCTGAAATCTTTAATAGATTTTACCAAAGAAAAAGCCTGTTTTTCCATTATGTTATACTTTAAAAATGCATCCATTAGAGCTTTACTAAAGAAGGCTATTGGTTGTTCAAATCCTTGATCATTCTTTTGTAGTAAAACTGCAGCAATACTATGTTTAGATGCAAAAGAAAAAATGATAAATTCTCTGTCAAACATTCGACTTATGAGGACTGGTGTTTGTGTCAAGGATAACTTTATATCTTTGAATGATTTTTTAGCCTCTATGGTCCGTTTAATAGCCGAATATTTCTTTAACATGTTGTTTAGTAATCTAATTAACTTAGCTAAATTAGAGATAATTCTCCTCAAAAAGTTTATCTTCCCTAGAAATGCTTGAAGTTCTTTGATATTCCTGGGATGGAGTATCTGCAAAATAGATTCAATTCTTGTTGGGTCAATCCTAATACCATCTTTGGAGATAATGTGGCCCAACAATTTCCCTTCTTCCAACCCAAATAAAGATTTTTTAGGATTGAGAGAAATTCCATATTTCCTGCATTTAATAAATACTTGCCTAAGATGATCCAGGTGTTGTTGATCTGATTTAGAGAATATTGTGAGGTCATCTAGGTAAATTATCAGGAAGTCAGGGATTTCTTTGGAAAAGGCTACGTCCATTGCTCTTTGAAAGGTGGCCCCTGCATTTCTTAACCAAAAAGGCATTTTCACATACATGAAAGTGCCCCATGGAGTTGTGAATGCAGTCTTTGCTTGATCATCTTGGTGGACTAGGATTCGGTTATAACCGGAGAAACCATCTAGCAGTGAGATTTTGGAGGAACCCACTACCCTTTGTAATTTGTGATCCATATTTGGAAGAGGATAGTTATCTTTAAGTGGAACTTTATTCAAATTTCTAAGATCAACACACAACCTAATTTCACCTGTTTTCTTTCTAGTGGGTACCAGATTGGAAACCCAATCAGAGAACCTAATAAGTGTTGTGATTCATGCTTCATACATTCTTTTAATTTGCTTTTCAATAGAAGGCAGTAGAACACAGTTAATTCTTCTAAGCTTCTGTCTAAAGGGATTTTGATATTCTTTCAGTGGAATAATGTGTTGTATTATGCTAGTATCATAAGATTTTAGGTCCTCATAACTCCAGGCAAAAACGTCCTGAAATTCTCTTAGTAGTTCCAGATATTTTAGTTTTTCATTAGGAGGTAATGGTTTTGATAGCTTTATTAGTTTGGGATTCTCTTCAGATCCTATATTATATTCCTCAATGTTTGACTTCAAAGGTTCCATTTTAGGCTTTTTGGGAATATCGTTTGAGTCAAATAAGTCCTCCAAAGGAGTTAATCCCTTGGGTAAGAAATTATCTTTAAGGTTTATGACTTCAGTTTCATCATCAACGATTTCATCAATTTCCATATGTTTTAAGTTTCAAATATCTTCTTTAGTAAACTTTGTAGGGTGAAATCTATCTATATGGTCATCTTCTAGTTTGTTAATTTCTACTTTATCAAAGCAATCAAAATCTACTGCTATGTCTGTGTCTATGTTGGTATTTACAAATTCACTATCTAAAGTTAAAAAATTATTAATTTGCTGATCTTTCTCAAATGCTTGTCAGTTCTTTAAATTGTCAGGAATGGAAGGTCTGTGCCTAACCTCAATAGTGTACTAATGGTTGGGCTCGAAAGGCAACATAAAAGTGCTAGTAAACATGGCTAAGCTGTGAGCCTACATGATGTGTTTTTTAGGGATAACAACAAGTTTGGTTTCTAAAAAGGCATTTAGTATTTCTATCACTGTTCCTCTATAAAATCCTAGCCTAGGATCCTTGGTCATGTAAATAGCTTTAATTTGTTTGATCACTAACTCAAAATCTCCCATGATAGAGACTCTAATGGCTCCTAACCTTTTAACCAATTTTAGACCTAATAGAACTGCTTCGTATTTAGCCATGTTGTTTGTACATTTAAAGTTTAGTCTGTAGGCATGGCCCTCTGCATGATCATTTTCTAAGTTATAAATCCATACACCAGCTCCTGCACCTAGTTTTTTGACCGACCCATCAAATTCAAGATGCCACAGGATTTCATGCTCATAATTTTCATCTGGGGTAGTGGAATCCTTCTTGATTGAGGTATCTAGATCATCTTTTTTATCTAATGATTCATGAATTTGGACATTTTGATTTTCCTTTAATATTTCAATTTCTTTTGGTTCTGCTGTTATACTACTTGAAGTATCTTCTTTATTGTTCTCATCATTGTAAAGTATGAAGGAATCAATATCAGAATGTAGCGAATATATGGGAAAATTTTGAGGTCTCTCCTAGGAACTTACTACATACTTCATTAGAGTCTCTCTATAGAGCTTCTTGGGGTGTCCAAAGACTAATATGGTAGCATAGGACATGTACAATTGCAGAGATCCTTGGAGTTTGGCACCCCGAGATCTAGACAACAACATACCATACTTGGGTGGTATGTCAGTGACAACTATCTCCAGAAGTATGGTCTTGGCAGGGTATTGAACTAGGGAGACACACAAATATTTTATGAGACCTAAGCATTTAACTTGGCTTGAATCAAAGGAAAAGAGATCCTTATAAGGCCTAGTGATATCCAAGTTAAGCTTTTCCATTACTGATTTGGGCATGCTATTATGTGAGGCCCCAGAGTCAAGCATGGAATTATGTAGGATTTTATTGTGGATGTTAAGGCTAATGTAGAAGGGTGGTACCCCTCCTTCAACTGCCTTTCCATTAACATCTGGTTCGAAAATTAACTCAGGCTGGTCATTGAATAAATTCACAGAATCTTCATTTTCAACAAAGTTCAGAGATTTACTAATTTGAGATCTGTAAGTTTCATGTTTACCAATTCTGTCAAAGGCACTGAAATTTTAAGTTTGGCCATATTTGCTCGCAAATTGAAAGGTAGAGAGGATTTATCTGTTTGAATATTTGGAATTTTAGAGCCAAAGTTCTGAGTAGTATGTTTTTCTTTTTCATTGCTAGGAGTATTTTCAATTGGATTTTCTAATATTGTTTCTGGGGGCTGTTCCACTGTTCCTTTGAAGGGGAATGAAGTGGAAGGCTTCTCATTAGAAGGCTGGTTATCTGTTACATATTCAATAATGGGATTTGGAGGATTTTGATGTGGTCTAGAAAGGATTTGTAAAGTTTTTGTAACTTGAGGATTCTGTTTTGTAGCTTTCTTGGGCTGGTTAGGTATTGCTTGTTTATTCTGATCAGGAACATCAATGTTTTTGTTGCTTCTTAAGTTGTATTGTTTATGAACTTTGACAATAGTAGAGTCATACCTTGATTATAGTCGAAGGATTCTCCTGTTTGGGTTTGTAACTGTTCAAGCATTTATAGTTATTGATCATCCTGAGTTAGAAAAATAGTTTCTTCATTATCTAAACCCATAAGGTTGATCTGAGTGTCTATCTTAGGGTCTTCTTGGTGGGAAGTCTCTGCATAATTTTCTTGGAAAGGTGGCCTAATGTTCTGATCAAGACCATTTTTTTCCAGTGTTTTGGTCTTTGTTTTTTCCTACAGTTTGGATTCCTCACTAGATTAGCCTGCTAGTTATCCTAGTGAGGTTTCCTTTCAATGACTTCTATTCTATCCATCAACCTTTCCATTCTGTTAGTTAAAGCATCCATTTTCTTATCAAAGGGTGAAGTTTCATATTTCAATGGTGTTCTTCTCTCATTTCTACATCTATCCCTTTTGGACAATAGATTAACTTCTACGCTAACAGCTACACTTTGCATATCTTCAAGTGTGGGGGGATTCCTTTCTCTAAGTTGAAAAGCCATATCTGTATCAAATCCGTCTGGAAATTTAATCAACACTAAACTAGGTGGAGGTCTAAGGTCAAGTGGGATTGCATTATACACATTGTTAAACCTAGCAAAATAGTCCTGAACAGTTTCGTTTGGTCCCCTTTTAAGGTTTTCATATTCAGATAGAATTTGAAGGGGGTTCTTCTTCTTCTTCCACCTATTTAAGAAATACTGGTAAAGGACTTCTAAACTATCTATGCTTTGAGGGGAAAATATCTAAACCACATTCTCACTTCTCCAGCTAGACTTTGGACAAAGATTCTCATTTGGACATCTCCTATGTCAATCTCATGCAGTTCAAAATAATCTGTCATTTTCTTAGTGTGCTGCTAAGCTGTGTATGTTCCAATGCCATCAAATGAAGTGATTTTACTTTGATAATCTACTAGTAAGGCACCTTGAGGAGCAGGCATTACAAGGGGGTATTTTTGAGTGCCATAGCTCTAAGCTGTACATGGTTGAGAATAGGTGTTAGGGTAACTAAGGGATTTGGAACAACAAGGGGAGTTGATGTAACAGGGGTAATAGGTGTTTGAGGGGTAGTGATGGGCTGATGAGGGATTGAAGGTATGAATGGAGATGAGGTTGAGGGATGATCTTAAGTGGTGTGGGGAAATTATGGTGAGCTAAAAGATGTTGAAGCTAATTCAAAAAGTTCAAGGTGTCTATCAGTGGTAAGGGGTGTTTGAGGGGAATTCAGTAGACTTTGATTAATTGACAAGTTGGCTCGTTGGATTTCAAGTTCTCTGAGGAATTTTTGATCTGGGACTAGGTCCAAAAATTCACTATCAGATGTGGTTCTAAAGAAAGAGAGGCAAAAATACTCATCAAAAGGGAGGTATTCAAGGAACAACCACTCAACAAGGCATGAATGGGATCTAAAAACAGGTCTGGGGCTTACTAAACTTTCTTGTCTTCTGAATATTCTCGGAATAAGGTTGGGATTTTCAAATATAGGGGGAGGATTTGGATACGGGTTGGCCCTGGTATAGTGAGTTCTCCCTGAAGCCAGATTTTGAGATTTTTGTAATTGTTTGAGCTTTTTGTGAAATTTTGGAAATAACTTCTAATAACCCTTTAAGATGCTTATAAATAAAAATTTGAATTCCTCAAAGGTTTATTAAAACTGAGGGTTTTAAATCCCCATTTGAGTCGCCACTATGTTATCACTCAGGTTTTTTCCCTATAAGTTATTAAAGAAGGAATGGCCCGAGGTAACCACAATCCAATCTTTTAGACTCAGGTTCTAGCCTACCTAAGTCTAGAGAGGGCTCTCTCTTTAAGATTTAACTTTGTTTTAATATGATATTAGGCTATTTATTGATGCTTAAGTAATTTGTTTTGATTTGTTTGGTGGAATTGAGGAAACAGATGGGTAGAGCAGGTATTCAAGCCATTGGGTTATGGAGTCAAGTAGGAAAGGTTTAACAGGATTTGATTAATCACCGAGGTAAGAGTTCACAAGGAAAGATAGCATAGAAAGGACAAAACTAAAGGTCTTAATGGATGAAAATATTAACCAAGGCCAAGGGAAATGAAGAATCCTTGATTGGGATTGAGATGAAGAAGGAAGGATTGGCAAATAGCAAGGGCAATTAAGAATCATGTACTAGGGGCCAATAGAGGGAATGAATTATATAAGTAAGGGAGAAACTAAGAATTCCAAGACAAGCAATTTAGTAGAAAATATTAAAGAGGCAAACAGTTAAAACAGAGAGCACTTAAGCTAATTTTGATGATATTATTCCTTGTTTGCTTTTAAGAATTATACGAAATACATATGATATTTCATAACATAAAGGAAAAAAATAATCAAACTCAGAGAAATGATACTTATTTGTTTCCCACAGTGCACATGAATCGAGTGAAATGTCCTCAACTTTATTTAATCTAGTAAACTAGTCCAGCCTTGATTATAATAGCTCCTTTAGCTCAAAACAAAAAGTCTACAGAAGTGCTTTTTTAATCCACACTAAATTACTTCAGCTTGTGAAGTATTTATACAAAATTTGATACATAATATCTCATAACTATATTGGAATTAATATAGGAAACTAAATTTTTCTTTAACACGAAGATAGAGACAAATGGAAAATAGATTGTTTGCTGTCCCTTTATTTGTGAATGTGCTAGATATTGGAACTCGGATTTGGCTCTTACAGTTGCCTCGGTAGTTATGTGTTGGATTCACTCTTGTCTTCACCTATTGATACTCTTTGCCTACTGATACTCTCTACCTGTGCTGTTTCATCCTTTCATCCTAAATTACCAGACTTTACCATAGTAAACATTTTTTACTCTAGTAATTCAGTCAAACTAGTCCACCATTCATTATCTGGTAATTTCACCCAGATCATCTTCCTGTAAACTTCATTAGCTTCTGTGTACTTAGAAAAATTGGGTTTGCTAGTGAATAGATGTTTTACTTCATGCTCTATGTAGAATAGATTCTCCAGACCATTAGAAAGTACCTTTCCTATAGGTAATGCTTTTACTCCTGAAGAACTTGCTTGACTCTTGGCTTGTTTATCTAATCTCTTGATATACTCTTCCTGTGTCATTAACTTGTCATGTACAACCATTGGGCTAGGAAGGCTTTTCTCTTTTAAAATGCCATATTTCAACATGAAGCTATCCATGTCTGCTTAAATACTCTGACACCTTTTCTATAAATTAAGCATTAAGTTCCTTTAGTAAGAACTTTCTTTATTTCAATAATAGTAGTTGTTCTATCATCAATCTCTAACTCATCCAACTAGTACCTGTTTTTGCTGTTTAAAAAATCAATCATCTGATTTGCCTCTTCAGGGTTATCTCCAAGTTCTTCTTTAGTCATCTGTATAGCTTCCATAGCTACTTTCACTAATTCAGTTTGTTCAATGATTACCTGGATAGAAGGCCAAATATCATTGATGGAAACAATGATATTGGCCCACAATATATATTTTCATGTCTCCCAATGGTTTTTCTAATGTGAAGTCCTTCTCTAGGACTCTGATTCTTTCCTCCATCATTTTGTTTTTTCGTTCTTCTTCTTTATTCTGAATTTGTGCAAGCTTGTAGTCTGTTTCCAAAATTTCCATTTGTTCTTTGAGATTTTTCAATTCTGTGGCCTGGATACTCATTTGTTCCATGGATTTAATCAATTCATCTATTTTTTCTATTTATGTCCCTGCATTGGTTGATGTACCCATGGTTGAAATAGTTCCTGTTACTGGTAATGCTGTCACTGGTGGAAGTGTTGGCGCCAAGGAATTTGCCAGAGTGGAGGTTACTGTGGCAGAAACTATAGGTATGACAGTCTGAGGAGCAGTGGCCATCTCACTTTGCTTAGACTGTATTGCTTTCTCCAATTGCTTAGCTTATCATTTAAGTTAAGGACTAGATCCATAAGTTCTTCCTCTTGTTGCATCTCTATAAATTCTGCAGTTTGAGGATGGTGGAGAGGAGGGATCTTAAGCTGCTTCTTCAATGCAACTATATCATCATTTTTCTTTTTAATCAACTATTCTGCTTCTTTGACATCCTTGGGATCATGTCCCAACTTTATCACCAAATCTTCTAAAGTTTTTATCGTGGTGTCTTTAGCCTGAGAGGAGGCTTTTTCCAGTTGGAGCCATGCAGAGGAATTGTTCAATGAGTTCTGCAATTGATGTGCTATGGTGGCCTTATTAGTCAATGTAGAATATACCATTTCACTAGTTTGTTTGTGCAGTTCTATTTGGTCAATAGGATGAATATCGTTTGCCAAAACTTCAAAATCAGTCTTTAAATAATCAACCATGGATTTTGGTTGTTACACAGTTGGCTTTAGGAAGCTCATTTTCATCTTTCATTCCTTCATATCAAAGGCTGACATCAGCCTTGTCTGGTTTGTTGAGGCCATATTCAAATAATGGGCATAGCTTTGCAGTTTTAATTTTTCATTCATTGCTTTAATTTCTTTATATTTTTCTTTAATATCCAAGCTCTGACTAGAAGGAGCCCTGAAGGAAGATACCTTGGTGCTCTGTTTCCTTTCTAATACCTGGAACTGTGTGGTGGATGGTGAACCTCCCGAAGGGATAGTGTGCCCACTTTCTGTCCTTTTTTCCATAGTGTGGCTTGCTATTTCCTCAATGTCCTCTTGTTCTGCATATGGGTTTAACCTTTTTCTTTTAGCAAAAGTTTTATCAATAGGCCTACTAGAAGGAGTGCCCTCTTCTCTGTATCTTTTAAGGTTTCTTTCCTCATTGAGAGGAGTTTTCATAACAAGAGGATTGCTCATGAATTTTTCAAGTTGAGCAAGCTCCTCTGAGATTTCTGGCTATTCAGATTCTTGTTGTTGTTCTGACTTCTCCTGTTGTTTTGATGATTCTGGTTGGCTTTATGGCCCTGCTTGCTTCGAAGTCTGCCATTGTGTTTCTGTGACTTCCTTTGTGATGAAGTTTCTCTTGGAACCTGTACAAATGAATCTTCATCAAGCCTTCTTTCTAAATCCACCAATACATTGTCAACTGCAACTTGTGTGCTATCATGATCTACTAGAGTGCCTTCCACCCATTCAGATTGATTGGCATATTGTTCAATTTTTGGGATCCTATGGTGGATATAAGGAGATAACTTATGTTTCTGCCTTCTGTTACAAATGAAGATGTGGGGGTCATAGGCCCAGATGAAACTCTATTTTAATCTCAATATTTGGAGGATTTCATCTCCCTCCTTTCCTACTTCTCTATTATTGCAAATAAATGGGCCTAGATGATCTTTTATTCTTAGCTGGGCCTTCTTCTTGGTTTTGACAAAGTGAATCTCATCAGAATTTATCATTTGCCTGTAGTACTCCGAAGCAAATAATCTTATGTGGAGATATCTAGTTAATTTGTAAGGAGGCAGCCCACACCCATAAATTCTGATTTCAGTGTGTTTTTGGTACAAGTACCAATCCCCTACTTTGTATTGTTTGGACAGTTGGAGAACCCTCTTAATGTTTGCATTGATTCTAGGAGGGGTTCTTCCTAATAACATTGTAGTCATTGGATGTACAAATAGGTCAATAAAATCTGTGTATGGATAGGAGGAAGAACTTGACCTATGGAATAGAGAGGTCCAGAAGATGACATATCTAGGATTCCCTTTAGTATCAAGTTTTTGGACAGAGAAGGGAAACTTATCAGTTTGGTAGTAGAGAAACAAATGATATGGGACTGATGAATATTTGAACACTCTTTCATTTTCTAATCGCATAAACTGATCATACATGTTATCTGCGATGAATTTTGCATAATCAAACTTGACTGCAGGAGGTTGACTAGGGGTAAAAATATACATGTAGGCAAAAATAATTTCATATAAATATTCATTAGTGGTAAAACCTAAAATGCATGATATCATTGTTGTGATATCTATTCCCAGCTCAGAAAAGACAATTGACACATAAGGAGGGGTGTCTTTTGGCATGTACTTTTCTTCAATAATGAAAGTCTAGCGGATTTGGGTACTTCTGGAACTTGATAGCTTAGAGAACCTTTCAAGAAAATCAACAATGGTAAGGGGGGTGAGATCTTGACTAGGTTGTAACTCTAACATTTGATTTATGGATTCATGAGTGATAGTGAACAAGAATTTCTGGTTTGGGAACATTACAACTCTTATGATAGGGTCATAATTTGCATGACAATAGTGAATAATTTCAAGAAAGACATGAACATTGGGGAATTGATATTTGGGCAGGTTTGATTCCCAGAGGCCTATCTTAACTGCATGGTTCAATTAATTGTCTCGGTATCTGCAATAAAATTTCTGAGGGGTTTCATTGAAGGTGAGGTCTTTTATCTGAAAATCTTTGTCAATAGGGGAAGATGGTCTACATCTTTGTGGAAAGTGGTAACTGGCATGACATTTAAGGAGACTGGGGCATCCATCCTTGGTTCTTGTGGATTCAAGGATGAGGGCAGAGAATTTTAGGGAACTATGGAAAAATTGGTCATCTTAGAGAGTATCAAAACTGTTAAACAACTTAATTTTAGTAAATTACTTAATTTTTACAACAATTTAGCTCAGGTTCAGTATGAAAATGGGGTTTCTTAGTTGAAAAAGGGGTAAATACCTGGTTTTGGTTGTATGAAGGGAAAAATGGCATTGGTGCACTGTTGTAGGGGAGCACACCGGTCTGCAATGGTAACCTGGAGTTCAGCGGCTTCTAGAGGTTGACAGTCGGAAGTAGGGTGACAGTTTGAACGTACTCTGTGTGTTCATGGAGAATAGAAGGTTCTTTTCTTGGTAAAACAAAAATAATGTATATTTTTTCTTTTATTTGCAAAGTCAATGTTTTGGCGGGTATAATGGAAATCGACAATTGGCACCAACTAGCGGAGGTGATGTTTTGTCATTTAATGGAGGTGGTAAATGGAGTCTATCACACCGATTTCGAGAGCTTGGCAGTATTGGGGGAGGTCTGCCTGATGCCATTCATCAGGTGACACGTAGCGGCGAGATGAATAGTAAAACTACTTACATCGGGCATGTAAAGGTCTGCATTGGGGGCCGCCTGATATGAGCATGAGCCATTAGATCTGAAGGTATCGGATCGTACGGTGGTCAAGGCAATGATTTGATCGAGAATTAGTGGAGGGGCCCGACAGGATAATAATCATGAATTAGGGAGATTTAAAGGTGTCGGGGATGATTTGATTGGAGGATGGTTATTAATTAATCACAATTTGATTAATTAATCCCTTTTAATGCAATAGAGGGTTATGGCTCTTAATTAATCGCAGATCAATTAATTAATCCATCTAGTTATTTTATTATGGTTTATATTTCAAACCATGAGGGTGGGATATTAACATATGGAATTTTAATAATATATATGGGAAAGGGGTGTATTTTCGGGATTTAAATACATAAATAAAATAAGAAGTTAATATGAAAATGGAAATGGAAACACGGTAAGTAAAATGCTTTTGAAATATATTGACATTTCCATATTTGAACATCATAACTTAGGCTTAAGTGCATTTGTGGGTTTTTATATGGGGGTAATTACTTTTCCTAAGCAAATAGTGATCTTACCTTAGAAAAATGGGGTTTTTAGGGAAAATGAATGAATTATGGATAGGGTGAATGTTGATAAGGGGCTTTTGCACTTAGAATGTATACATTATTAGGCCGAGGGTTTGGTCCCTCCTGAAGTCAGAGAAATGCTCTGAGCCCCTTTAACATAATGTTTTAGGTACTTTGGTTGTTATTTGTGGGAAATTAGTGAAATAAGGGGTTGAATGAATGAGGAAATTAATTACCTGACTTTGTAAATGTATCCTTGTTATCCATACTCTTAAAGAAATATGATGATGAAAGTAAATGATGTAAGTTTTAACTAAAAATTCATCATACATCATTCTGCAACCATTCATCTACTTACCCACCTACACATCCTACCCTTTTTTCTACTTTTTATTAGGGTGCACTTGAGCTGGCAAACCTTTATCAAACTTTTCTTTTCTTTTACAATGGAAATCTATCTAAGTCTATCCTTACTACATCCAAGGGCTCAGATTAAACTATTGAGCTCCTTTTATTAACTCTACCTATCTACTTATCTGCCAAGATTAAACAGTTTGGTCAGATTTTATTCTCTATCTATAAACAAGAAATGCAAAACATGAAATAGCCATGTTTACACTGTTTGACCATCCATGGATTGTGGCATAATTGAAAAGATGCGCACAATTTTTATTGTACAAAAGGTAAAATAGCAGTGGCATTTGAAATTGCACACTTTCATGGTCTTTTTTCTTTCTTGGGTTCAATTTCATCTTTTTTCACCTTTTTTAATTATTTTTTGTCCTTTGATTTTTCTTTTAGGACATATCCTTGTTACATTTTTTTATTTTTTTTGACTTTTTACAAATATGGAAAACATTGCAGAAGGCAAAGGTATGTACATATTACAGAGATAAACTAAGTTCATCATAGATTATGACACCTATTGGTATAGGAACATAACACAATAGTCTTCCAATAAAGGTGTCAACTGAAGCCTCCTTCATGGAACTCTTGCATGACTTTATCTACTTCATTTTCCAACAAACAATTTAGTAAAACACCACCATCATCTTTCTAGTACAATTTTTCATTCAAAATACAAAACTTAACAACTTTAAGTTTTATAAATCTAGTCTTTATTTTAGTTAAACAAGGAGGAGCTTGTAAATTATGTAGCACCTTAATAATGTCTGCATACTAGGGAGAGGTAGCAAAATATTCTACTACCATTGGAGTCACCAAATCATCTAGTTCATTAAATATTTCCAGAAAATTTATATCTAAAGCATGCAAGTTAGGTTCTGCCATTAATTTTGCTAACCCTTGACCTTTGATGAGTTTAGTGGGTTAGATTTCAATATTATACTCTAATATAACAATAATTCACTTACCCCTTTTTGCATCTCGATCGTTTTGAGTAAGTATATCTTTAACTACTGCACTTGGAACAAAAGAAATGATGTGTGAATGAATAATATACACTCTAAAATATTTTATGGCATTTACCAGGGAAAAATCTTGCTTTTCCATAATTTCATATTTCAATGCTGCATCTCTCAAATATTTGCTAAAGAAAGCATAGGCTGTTCTTGGCCCTCATCATTCTTTTGTAGGAGAACTGCAACAATGGTGTGTTCAGAAGTAAATGAAAAAAATTAGAAAATATTTAGTAAAATCTGGACTAATTAACATAGGTGCCTGAGTTAAAGCTTTCTTTACACTATTAAATGATTGTCTTGCTTCCATGTTCCATTTCACCCCAGTATCTTTCTTTAGAATATTGGTTATATTCTTTAAAATTTCAACTAAATTCGGAATGAATCTCCTTAGAAAATTGTTTTGTCCAATAAAGGATTGAACTTCCTTTATATTCTTGGGGGGATTAGTTTTTAGTACAACTTCGATTCTACTGGGATCTATCTTGATTCCTTCTTTCGAAATTATGTGTCCCAACAATTTTCCTTCTTGCAAACCGAATAATGTTTTCTTTGGATTGAGGGAAATGCCAAATTTCCGACACTTTTCAAAAAGTCTTCTTAGGTGATTTAAGTGTTCCCCATTTGTTTTCAAAAAAGTAGTGATGTCATCTAGGTATACTTTGAAATGACCCATTTCATTAGCAAAAGAAAAATCCATGGCTCTCTAAAAAGTTGCTCCAATATTTATTAGACCAAAAGGCATTTTCACATACATGAAAGTGCCCCAAGGTGTAGTAAATGTTGTTTTCTCTTGATCATCTGGGTGTACTAAGAATTGGTTATAACTAGAAAATCCATCCAATAAGGAAATCCTGCTAGATTCAACAACCTTCTGTAGCATGTGGTCTATCTTGGGTAGAGGGTAATTGTCTATTAGGGAGGCTTTATTTAAATGATGGAAATCAATGCAGAGCCTGATTTCAACAGTCTTATTTTGAGTGGGAACCAAATTGGACACCCATTTGGAACATCTTAGAGGTACTATTATTTTTGCATCATACATTCTTTTTACCTCCTTTTCAATTAGAGGCATAAGCATTGGATTAATCCTCCTTAATTTTCGTTTAAAGGGTTTATGATCTTCTTTCAATGGAATTTTGTGTTGCATGATACTAGTGTAATAAGATTTTAGGTCCTCATAACTCTAGGCAAAAACATCAATGAATTCATTAAATAATTTAATGTACTTCATCTTTTCAGCTGGGGGTAAGGATTTGGAAAGTTTGATCATTTTGGGTTGAAGTTTAGTCCCAATGTTATTTTCCTCAACACCAGGTCCAGTGGGTTAAATTTTGGGATTTTTAGCTACATTATTGAAATCAAAGAAGTCTTCTAATGGAACAAGCTCTCTAGGTAGGATATTGTCTTTCATTTGTAAAATATATGTTTCTTGCTTTCTTCATCTATTTCATGCAATTCTAATTTATTTACACTATTATGTACAATATCTTCTATATCAAATTCTACATCTATATTAGTATCTTCAAATTTGTCTTTAGACTGCAAAAAGTTTTCAAACTGAGCATCATCTCAAAAAACCTGCCAGTATCTAATGTTATCAAGTATAATAGGTCTATTTTTCACTTCGATAGTATATGGACGAGTAGGATGAAATGGTAATTTACAAGTACTTTTTGAAGTAGCAAGACCATCATGTAGTATATTTTGATCTCTTGAAACCATAGACAAACTATATTCAGTGAAAGAATCTAGAAAGTTTAACACAACATTTCTATAGGTCGTCATCCTAGGATGTTTTTGTAGAGTATTCTCCTTTGATTTATTTTATCACTAACTTAGAATCTCCATGAATGGAAATCTGTTTAGCACCAAGTTTATTCAAGAGTTGTAAACCTAAGATTAAGGCTTCATATTCTGCAACATTATTAGAAAATTCAATTTGTAGGAGTGACCTTATGAGTGATGAGTATATGAATTAGAAACCCATACACCAACACCAACTCCTTCTTTACTCACTGATCCATCAAAACTCAAATTCCATAAAACTTTATGTGAATTGTCCTGCTTAGTGATTAATGTTTGACCATCAACATTGAGACAAGAAGTAGTATTATAATTTTGAATTTGTTCTTGTGTGCTTACATCATTATAGAGGTAAATGAGTCGAAATTAGAATGAATAGAATATATAGGATAATTGTTAGGCCTATCTCAAGTGCTGACCATGAATTTTCATGAGTTTCTCTCTATAGAGTCTTTTTTTCTAACCAAAGACAAGGATTGTTGCATAGTAGATATCCATCTATAAGGTTCCTTGGAGTTTGGCTCCACAGGAATGGGAAATTAGCATTCCATATTTGGGTGGGATATCGACAACAACTATGTCCATAAGTACACTTTTCGTAGGTATTTGGACTAAATTTACACATAAACATTTTATAAGCGCAAGACACTTAACTTGACTAGAATCAAATTAATACAGGTCTTTATACCTTTTGGTAATATCTAATCCCAATTTCTCCATAATTAATTTTGGCATAAGATTGTGGGAGGCCCCAGAGTGAAGCATAGTGTTGTGTAAGATTTTATCATGAATTGTTAGGCCAACACAAAAAGGAGGAACATCTCCCTCTTGAAGTTTGCTATCAAATTCTGGGCCAAATAGTAATTCAGGTTGATCATCTGATACATTAATTGTATCAACATTTTCTCCTATGCTCAATGCTTTCATTACCTGGGATCTATAAGTAGTTTTATTCATCAGTTTTGTCAAAGGAATGGGGATTTTGAGTTTACCAGTTCTTTTTCGATATTAAATGATATATGTGTTTTATTTGAATTGGCAACTTCTTGCTTATCAACCATTTCTTTTTGGAGTATATCTCTTGGTTGGTTGGTAGAGGGATCATTAGTTTGAATTGTTTTAGATGCAGTATTAGGTTTTTTCTGGATTAGAACATCAGGATTATTTCTTGTAATAATATCAACATTCTTTTTGGTAGGTGTTTCAGTTGGTTTATTTGGTGGAGTATCCAATGTTTTCCTACTCCAAAGGTTATACTGTTTATGGACTTCCATAATAGCATTCCAAAAACCTTTCTTGTAAGCCTCTTATTCTTCAGGTACTATTCCTTTTTGGGATAACATGAAAAGGTCTTGTGCTTCCTCAGTTAGTAAACTATAGTCATTATCATTTACTCCCATGAGATTTAATTGAGTTTCCTCTGTATCATCAACTACTTCAGCCTCCTCGTATGTATATTTTTCTTGGAACTTAGGTATTACCTGTTGGTTTGGACCTTTTGGGTCCCTTTGTTTTATATGGGGTTGATTCCTTTGATAGTTTGGATTCCTTATTTGCCTAGTTTTATTTTCTCTCCGAGGTGCCCTATCAGCTATACTAATTCTATCCATCATTTTCTCTACTGTTCTCAGTAGACTGTCTAATTTATAATCAACAGAAACAGAAGATGAAGGTTCCTCTTTTATTGTTACTCTTTTTTTATATTTTAACTTAGCTTTCTTGGCTAATAAATTATCCTCTACTTTAAGTGTGTTTTCTTGCATCTCCTCTAAGGTTGAGGGATCGCTTTCTCTTAGTTGATAGGCCATATCAACATTGAATCCTTTTGGGAAATGTATCAGGGCCAATCCCTGGGTAGTTTAATGGAAATGGGTATTTCATTGTAAACCCTATTGAATCTGTCACAGTAATCTTATACAATTTCATTTGGAACTCTCTTAAGGTTTTTATAATCATTAAGGATCTACATAGGACTCTTTTTAATTTCCCACCTAGTTAGGAAAGATTGGTGAAAAACGACAAGGTTAGTTATACTACCTATTGCTAAGTTTTTGAACCACTTTCTGACTTCTCCACCTAAGCTCTGAGAAAACAACCTTACTTTTACATCATTCTGATCTACTTCATGAAGATCGAAAAAGTCATTCATCCTATCTATGTGTTGTTGTGCAACGACAACAATATTACCATCAAATTTGGGAATCCTTGTTTGATAGTCTTAGGGCATATCATATAATTGAGCAGGAAAAACAAGGGGTACATAGTGAGTAGCCATGATATTTGGTCTTAAGGGAGGAGAAAATCTAGGATTTGTGGGAATTAATTGAGTGACTACTTATGATACTATTGGATGAGTAGTAGAAATTATAGAAGAGATAGGGTCAACTAATGTTGGATGAACTAATTGGGAAGATGAAGTGGATGCTGCAATGGTAAGAGCAGAAAGCTCAACAGACCACTGTATGTAAGCTTGATGTACAACCTCATTAAGGGTTGAAGCAAGATCTTGCAGTTTGTGAAACTCATGAAGTGTTTTCTAACCTAAATCATGTTCAAAAGATGGTCTTATTGGTTTATATGGTTGAAGAATGGCTTCATCAACCACCATATGATCAAAAAAAGATTTAGACTTAGTCTTGAAAAGACTGTGTTCGAAAGACAGGTCGAACTGAATATCTTGAATGGTGTCGAGGTTCTCAAGAAGAGAATTAGTCCTTGAAAGTGGGCTATTGCTTTCCTAGCTTTCAGCTAAACTTCTCCTTCTGAGTATTCTTTCAGGATTGTCTAAAATTTCAGGCGGGTCTGGATCAAGATTGGCTCGAGTATAAATTCTTTTTGGAGCTAGATCTTTACAAATAAAAAACAACCTCTAATGCTTTATTTCCAATGTCATAATAATTAAATTTCTTGAAATAAGGATACAAAAACTAGGGTAATAATCTTATGATGATGAAATAAAGGATTATTTTTAACTTCCCAATATGGTCGCCAGAATGTTAGCACTTTCCTAACTTCCAAAATTGTTTTAGCCCTGTATTCAATTTCTAACTCTTCCAATTCTTGATTGTTCTTGGAATTTAGAAATTTGATAAGCTGAGTGGCCTCATCAAGTTTATCTCCTAGCTTCTTTCTAACCTACTCAATGACTTCATTTTATCGTTTAATCAGCTCCTGCTATTCAAAAATAATTTGGATTGAAATCTAGATATCCCCCATGTCTTCATTGATCCTCTTCCAAATATTTTCCTTTACTTGTGCCAATGTCTTGTCCATGGCACAATCTTTTTCCATTTTCTGCAATCTTTGGGACAATGTCCGGGACTTCTGTGTTTCTGTCAAGTAGGCATTTTCAAACCTTGTACATTGCTCTTGTAAACTCTTTATCTCCAGTTTCAGCTTCTTTAGCTTTTCTTCTTGTATAGACATGTTTTCCATAGATTGAACTAACTTCACTGAGTCATCAACAACTAATGTAGGAAGCACCATTGAAGATGATGTTCCTGCTGCTATGGTTGCTATAGGTATACCTATTTGTAGTAGAGATGCAATGGGAACTGTATCAAGAGGAACAACTGTAAGTTGTGAACTCTGTTTCTTTTCTTTCATCAGTTTGTCCATTTCTGCTTCCATTGCTTTGATCTGGGCACCCCGTTCCACTAAAAGCTTTAGCATATCTTCCTTTTGTAGCTTTGTCTCTCCAATTTCCTTGGCCTAAGGGACTTTTGTCACTGGAAGTTTCAATTGTTTCTTTAATTTTCCTATGTCAGGATTCTTCTTTCTGATTATGTCCTCCATATATTTTGAATTGTCTGGATCAAGGCGTGCTTTGACCACCATTTCCTCCAAGTATTTAATTATAGTATCTTTGGAAAGTGAGGATATTTTCTCCAATTTGAGCTGAGACTCCACATTATTTAAAGTAAGCTGTAGTTTAGAGGCAGTAATGGAAGTCTGTATAAAAGTAGAATATACCATCTCTCCTGCTTGTTTATGCATATCTATTTGATCTAAAGGATGGAAATCCTTTTCCTCAAATTCAAAAGTAGCTTGTTTGAAATCTACTACTGAATTTGGTTGAGGGACCTGGGCTTGTAAGAATGCCATATGCATCCTTCCCTTCTCTATATCATATGCTAGGATGAGTATGTTCTGGATGGAGGAATATTGCTTCTTGAACTGAGCATATATGTTATCATGAATGGCTTCATTTCTCTGCTTAATCTCCTTGTATATTTGAAAAATGTCCAGTCGCCTTTGCTCTGTGGATGTTTTTGGTGTCTAAGAGACTATAGATGAAATATCTTTAGTAATTGAGGAAGATGGGGACTTTTTGTACTGCTGTGCAACTTGAAAGTCTTCAAACTAGCTGAGAGAAAAATAGTGCCTTGTGTGTCCTCCAGTGATGGAAATTCTATTTTAGAACCTAACCCTTGTTTAAGATTATTAGTATATATTTTGAATTCTTTAGTTGAGACTTCGATGACTGAGGGAGAATCATCATCTCTTACTCTCTTATCTATTTTTTTTTTTGGGTATGGAAATCTCTGGAGCTGTCTTGGAAAGTACCTTCTTCTCAGCCTCCTGCAATGTATTTTCCACCCAAGTGTGATGGTTCATATAATTTTCTATTTCATGCCTCTGGGTATGCACACATGGTGTAGCTTTTTGTTCCACTCTGAAATTAGAAATTACCCCAAATAGGTCATAAGGCTAGGTGAAACTGAGAGGGAAGTTCATCTGTTTCAGTAGGAGATCTGCTTCCTCTCTTGCTGCTCTACTGTTGCAGATTAAGGGTCCTACTTTTGTTTTGATCCAGAACTGCGATTTCTTCCTGGATGCCATGAAATGGATGTTATCAAAATGAATTATTTGCCTGATATATTCCAAGGCAAATATTCTCATTGGCAAATACTTGGGCAGTTTGTATGGTGGCAACTCTGAACCATACACTCTAATCTCTGTGAATGACTAGTAAAGTGTTAGGTCCCTATAATAATAGTGTATTCCCTTATTATTATTGTCATTGTACCCCTTATTGTCATTTTTGTGCCCATGCTATCCCCATAATGTTATTATTGTGTCCCATAGAAGCCCACTATTATTATTGTTGTGCCCTTATGCTATTATTGTTATGTCAACTCTGATTATATTGTGACCCCTTAGACTCCTATATATAGAAAGGAGGTCTTGTCTTTTGTATCATCGAAGAATTTTTCATTTGTGTAATGTAAAGGAGGTTTCCCCCTTGAAGAGGCCATGTTTCAAGTCTTTGATCTATCTCTTTCTTCTATTTTGTGAGCTGGTTGCATAACAATTGGTATAAGAGGTTTGAATTCTAAGGTTTTGCTGCTTCAAATAGGCCATAGTGGAGTTTTGTCTAGATATTTTTCTACGAAGCTTCATAATCTGAAATTAAAACCCATTTGATATGAAAGCGTTGTGCATTGCGTGACTGAATTTCAGATCTTTTCTCTCTATATTTTCGGAGATATGAACTGAGGAAGTTAGGGTTTGTGCAGGCTCCCGAATTGGATCTCAAACAAGTCACCTTGGGAAAATCATCATAACTTTCTATTTTAGCATCTAATTCCAATTTGGTGAAAATTTATAGAAATAAGAGGGACTGTAGTGTTTTGGGTGTCGTTTTTAGAACCTAAGGTTGAAACAATTATACGTGGCACACCGTATAAGTTCACTCTACTGAACTAGTCTATAATTAGGTTATCGCGGGAGATTGAGCATAACTCTTTCTTAGAAAATCCAATTGTGATAAAACATGTGGAGTTGGAAAGAGGACTTAGAGGGCTATCACAAGCTAAAATTTTAGAACTCGAAGTTATGAAATTCCATATTTAGAGGAATTTCCAGATCGAACTCATACAAAGTAGAAAATAAAAGAAAAGTTGTGTAATTTGTTTTTTTAAATTTGCATAAGCCTTGTTTGAGAAAGTAGTTTGAAGTGATTCAAAGGGAATTGTGAAGCATAATTATTATTCATTTATGACCTGAATAAATAAAATGGAAACACCTAGTAAGCAACCTGAAATATCTACTATGGCACATGAGGAAGAGGAAGAAATGCAACATGATATATCAAAATTACAAGACCAAGTAGAACAAATTTCTCTCTCACAAAAAGTAACTGAAGCTAAGAGGGATGGTTTAAAGAACGGAATGGAAGCTAATATGGATGGTATAGAAGAAAAAACTTAAAGTCAACATGGATGATTTGAATATAGATTTGACAAAGTTGCTACAAGAAATGCTTACTAATAGCAAAAGGGCAGTAAAGGAAACTCATGATGAGAACAAAAGAAATGTTAGTCATGATTTCATAGACTCTAACATTAGATTGAAAGACCCACCATGTTCCAGATATTGATATGAGGAAGTTTGATGGCAAGGATCCCATAACATGGATACAACAAATGGAGCAATATTTCGATCTCCATAATGTGCAAAGCACACAAAAGGTACGCATTGCAACTTTATATTTGGAACCGAATCAGCTTGTATGGTATCGATGACTTTGCTCTCATAAACAAATTGTCATTTGGGAAATTTTTATGGAAGAAATGATATCACGTTATGAGGATACAAAAATCAACACCTTTTTTAGCTAATTGATAAATTTCAAACAAAAGGGTTCAATGGTGGAGCACAATGAGGACTTCCAAAAATTGAATATAAGGGTAAAATATATTCCAGAAGAGCATAGGATTGATGTGTTCATAGGGACTTTAAAGGATAAAATCCAACATGAGGTTCACCTTTGGGATCATAATTCATTGGAGAAGGCATTCAAGTTGGCAAGAAAAAGTGAAAGCAAAATTATGGCAAAAAGGAAGCCTACCACTCATAACTATAAAGATGGAAGTGTTGTTGCCCTTAGCCTTCTACAACCTACAAGGTTGACACCACAACAATTGGAAGAAAAAAGAGCAAAAGGGATTTGTTATAGTTGTGATTGAAAATACTTTAAAGGTCATAAGTGAAGAAATTATTTAAAATAGATTATGAAGAGAAGTAAGAAAAGAAATAAGAAACATCAGAAGAAGAGGATACACACCAGGAAAAAACCCTAGAGAAAGAAGAAATTAATCCGATTATATCTTGTAATACATTGGCCAAAATTACCACTCCTTAAACTATCAAGAAAGAAGGACATATCAAGAAGAAAAATGTAATAGTGTTGATTGATTCGGGACGTACCCATAATTTTATTTATTGTAAGATAAACAAGGAATTGAATTGCTTCCTATATCCAACACCAGAGTGTCAAGTGATGGATGCAAATGGAGGAACCATAAAGTGCTCTAGAAAGTGTCATAATATCAATCTATCCATGGGAGAATATGTGTTGAACAGTTCAGTGCTTTCCATTCTAATGGGTTGTGCTAATGTTATACTAGAAATCTAATGGCTACAATCTTTGGGTATGATAAATTTTATTTTTCAAGAAATTTTCTTCAAATTTGTTTTAGAAGGAAAGGAAGTTGAATTAAGGGGTATCATAGGGAAACCAGGAAAGATAATTGTTGGGGATGGGATCCCCTAAGGGAAGTTTTGGGGCTAAAAGCTCAGATTTTGGTAATAAATTGTGTCTTTGATGTAAAGATTCCACATTTTGTGGGCGCAGAGTGTGTAGCTTGTAAATGAGTCATATGGTTATCCGCCCTTAATTTTGTAATGTAATGTCGGCTATAGAGATCTATAGAGCGAGGCTCTAAGTTGTAAAGAAATCAATTGAATGATCATGGAATAGAAACATAGTGGAAGATCTAAGGGTAAAGTTGAGTCTTTGGGTTGTAAAGTAGGAGAAGGCTCTGCAGTTGAGTGTGCAGAGGCCTAGCAGTACACAGCTGAGTGCGCAGACCCTTGTAGCTATGTGCATAGGGTGAGTCGAGTCTGTAAATGTTGAAGCATTAATAAAGAGAAGTTTCATATCAATTATGTGTATTTATTTCCTATTTTATGCATTGAGTATGTTGGATATGAATTGCATTTCTACTGTTTATATGATGCACGAACATATATGATTGTGTTGGTTAAGTGAATGTGAGATAAATTATCTGTTTACGCGAAGTTAACTAACATCTGTAAGAAGATAAGTAAGATATGCATTATAATTTGGGGAAATAGCGCAAATCTCTACCATAACAGTGCAAAAGCATCTCATCCCCTAGTTAGGGTTGCGCGCAAGTGATTACAATAGATTGCGAAGGTCAGAATAGAGCTCAAAGTAGCCTGCACGAAGGTAGGCACAATTGGACTAAATCGACACTTCAGACATTATAATAGATTGCGAAGGTCTCGCAGGTCAGAACAGAGCTCAAAGTAGCCTGCACGAAGGTAGGCACAATTGGACTAAATCGACACTTCAGACATCTCAAGGGTGTGGAAACTTGGTTCCAGCATCCCCCCATACTGCTTTGTGTGAGACTTCAGTCCGTGCTCCACAGGCTGATGCCGAAAGGGCTAGTAGTGTAGGGATTTGTTTGGCTAAATAACTTCGAACTTGGGTTAGGCCCCATCAAGCCAACAAATGGTTTTTTTGCCAAAGGTTCCGATGTGTAGAGAAAGCAGGATTGTTAAACCTGCTCTGGGTGCCGCATTACCATCATGCCCCAGTGACTATTTTCATTATTAGGTAGCTGCTCTGCCTCATGCATGATGGGTATTTGTGGCTGGAGGAGCCCATCCCCATCATGGATCATTTGATTCACATAATTACTCGGCTCCCTTGCAAAGGGGAGGATCCAGTGAACATATCAGAGGGTTAAAGTGATGATTTGGCCATCGTGGAGGCTATAAAGAAGAAATTCAAGTTGGAAAAGAAAATTTGAGGGTATGGATCTCCAGTACCAATAACACTGTAGTCAAAGTTACGACGCAAATATTGGTTGGGAAATTTATGCAGAAGTGCCTCGTTGATGAGGTGCTCGCGTCAGTGGTTGCACTTACTGCACAATGCGCAAAAGGGGACCAGTTTAATTGGGTGGATTACTTGTGCAGAGAGTTACTAGAAAACTACCATGAGGTGTAGAAGTAGGGAAAGACTTTCCACTATGCATGGCTTCTGCTGTCCATAATGCTGGTGGCTTCGGAATTGCCTGAGGACAACCAGTTCCCAACGATTGCACAAGATCTTCTTGAGGTAGCGAAGTACACTTCGCTGTGGGCAACTAAAGATGCACAGAGAATCAGAGACAAAAAAATATTTTGGGTGTTCATGGATATGAACATCAGAATGGGGATTAACCGCAAGCCACGGTTATCATCCACGGTTATCACCCACAGTTTATAATAGTCTACAGAGCTTTGTGGAGTTCAAGGTAGACTTTCATCACATATACATCAGGGCGCACAAGGACCCTATGAAAACCGATAACAAGCTCCCTTATCTGGCGACGAATGATGTCATATTCGCCATCCTTGAGTCATGGCCATCAGAGTGGCACACTCCCATCAGCTTCGCAGTGGAAGCAGAGAAGTCCGCTACACAGAGGAAGAAGGAGGAGGCAAAACTGCAAATGGCATAGCTGGCAGAGAAGAAAAGAAACAAAGTAGTAGCAGCCAATGCGCAAGAGGCACGGGATGCTGCAAAGGCAACAGAAGAACAATAGAAGGTAGCTGAGAAGGAGCGCAAGGGATAAAAGTCACCTTCACTTGAACATGAGACAGAAATAAAGGAAGGTGGTGTGGACCCACAGACAATGGCTACACAACTAAAGCAACAATGCCCAAGAAAGCAAGTGGGGCCACGGAAGAATTTGAAGGCCTCAAAGATTTTTTTCGACCCAATCACCCTCACTGAGGGGGAGTTCCATGACATTGGGGAGACAGTGAATGACGTCATCGTGGAGGCCCTCTAGCGGTTTGTGGAGGAACACCAGATAGTGTTGGGAGCCCTCCGAGCATAGATACAGGAGTTGTAGGTGTGCACTCCACAGGCTGGTACTCTGTCAACCAGTGTTGCAGTAGGTGCGGCTGCGACTGAGGAATGTTGTGCACCTGCATGACCAACACTGTTGTGCTACCAAAAGGAGCACTGATTATAGAAAATGAGGCTAACAGGTCTATGATCAGTGCGCTGAAGGGAGTTGGAATAAATATGGCTGCACTCCCTCAGGAGACACTCTATGTTTTGGAGGATAGCTTAACTACAGAATTGTGAGCCTGGGAGGGTCGCGCACTCCAGGTCATGAGTGAGAAGTGCATCAAAATAGAATAGTTTTGCTTACAACATGACAAGGTAGTGGTGTAGAATCTGCAGATTGTGCAGGTGGTAGACAAAGCCTACCAGATGGTTGGGGAGCTGGCCATCCAAGCAGAGGAACCAATGGAGGTGCGCATCCAGAAACTAGCAGTAGGGGTGCGCGAGTTTAGGAAGAAATGGCCAAGGTTTAGCTAGAGCTAAACTTTTAGATAACCGAGAGACAATTTAAGGCACAACCTTCAACGCCATGGGAGGTTAAGGAATAGTGCACCAATGCGATCACAGTAGCAATAGAAAAAGTCAACAGCACAGTGAAAGACTGCACCAAGCTATTTGAAGAGTCATTCGAGCTTCTCACCACTCTGCAGGAGGACCCAAACATATAACGCTTAGAAACAAAGTCGCACAAGCTTTAGCAGAAATATGATGAGATAAAAGGGACTGCATAGATGGTTGGCCTTACACAAAGGCTTGTGCGGATGCAGCAGGAAAAAGTGCTTAAGGAGCTGCTACTCGACACAAGGAATCTATTTTGAAGGCGTGCGTACAACCATGGTTTGATGAGGCATTCATCATTACAGACTCTATTGAAGAAAAGCTTGCACAGATGTAGGGAAAACAAGAACAAGTTCAGGGAAGTAGTTCAGCTACAGCAATTTCCAAATAGCGTGTCCGAGAAGTACAATAGGTAGTTGCTCAGCATGTTGCCGACCTTGCAACAATCCAAGCATAGTTGGGATGTCTTCACGCAAAGATCTCCACATCGATAGAGTGATTTGAGGGTGAATCAAGGTGTTTATATTGGGGGCTTGTTGGGGGTGGGATCCCCCATGGGAAGTTTTTGGGCTAAAAGCGCAGATTTTGGTCATAAATTGTATCTTTGATGTAAAGACTCTACATTTTGTGGGTGCGGAGTGCATTGCTTGTAAATGAGTCATAGGTTTGTCCACCCTTAATTTTGTAATGTAATGTCAACTATAGAGATCTACCCATGGTCTGCGGACCATGGGATTGTATAAGTAGATCGAGGTTCTAAGTTGTAAAGAAATCAATTGAATGATCATGGAATAGAAGCATAGTGGAAGATCTAAGGGTAAATTCGAGTCTTTGGGTCATAGAGTAGGAGAAGGCTCTGTAACTGAGTGCGCAGAGGCCTAGTAGTCCACAGCTGAGTGTGTGGACCCCTGTAGCTTTTTGCACAGGGTGAGTCGAGTCTGTAAACATTGAAACATTAATAAAGAGAAGTTTCATATCAATTATGAGTATTTGTTTCCTATTTTATGCTTTGAGTATATTGGGTATGAATTTCATTTCTATTGTTTATATGATGTGTGAACATATATGATTGTGTTAATTAAGTGAATGTGAGATAAAGTATATGTTTACGCAAAGTTAACTAACATATGTAAGAAGATAAGTAAGATACACAATATAATTTGGGGAAATAGAGCAGATCACTGCCATAACAACGCGAAAGCATTTCAGCCCTTGGTTAGGGTTTCATGCAAGTGATTATAACATATCACGAAGGTCTCGCAAGTCAAAACAGAGCATGAAGTAGCCTGCGTGAAGGTAGGCACAGTTGTACTAAATCGACCCCTCATACATCTCAAGGGTGCAGAAACTTGGTTCCAGCATCCCCCCATACTGCTTCGGGTGAGACTTCAGTCCATGCTCCACGGGCTGATGACGAAAGGGCTAGTAGTGTAGGGATTTGTTTGGATAAATAACTCTGAACCTGGGTCAGGTCCAATCAAGCCAACAATAATCAGCTCTAACATCATGAAAAATCTTCTAAAGAAAGAACAACGAGGCATAATTTCACAATTATGTTCGCTAGAGGTTCCCACATTGGAATCATATATTTCTCTAGATAATCAAAAAGGCTTGGACAATCATTCCAAGCTATTTGAGACTCCCAAAGGCCTCCCACCTATTCATGATCATGATCATGCTATTCATTTGATTCTAGGAAGTGTTGCTCCAAACATCAGGCCTTACAGATATCCCTATGCCCGAAAGAGTGAAATTGAACATATGGTTGTAAAAATGTTAGAGGCTAGTATAATTCAATCTAGTCAAAGTTCTTTCTTTGCTTCGTAGTATTTGTGCACAAGAAGGATGGATCATGGCGCATGTGTCTGGATCTTTGCAAGCTCACTATTAAATATAAATTCCCCATTCCTATCATTGATGAATTATTGGATGAATTACATTGAGAAATTTACTTCACCAAGTTAGACCTTCATTCAGGATATCATCAAATCAAAATGAAGACTGAAGACATTCGGAAAACAACATTTAGAACTCATGAGGGTCATTATGAATTTTTGTTCATGCCTTTTGGCATTATCAATGCACCTTCTACATTTCAAGGTTTGATGATTTCTATTTTCAAACCCTTAGAAAAACTGTGTTAGTATTTTTTGATGATATACTAATCTACAACAAGTCTTGGAAGGATCATGTTCAACATGTTGAGAGAGTGCTCAAACTATTGGAGGAGAAATAATTATATGCAAAAACCTCCAAATGTTTCTTTGGAGTACAAGAGGTGGAATATTTTGGTCATATTGTATCTCATGAAGGTGTTAAGGTAGACCCTAGCAAAATTAAAGCCATTAAGGAATGGAAAATCCCCACATCCATAAAGCTTATGCAAGGATTTCTCGGGTTGACATGGTATTATCGCAAGTTAAGAATTATGGGAGAATATCAACACGTATAACAACATTACTGAAGAAAGATGCATTTTCTTGGACTCTAGAAGAAATGAAGGCCTTTGAATATCTTAAAGATGCAATGTACCAAGCACTAGTCTTTGCTATGCCAGACTTCACAAAAACCTTTATTGTGGAATGTGATGCCTCAAGAAATTCTATGGATGTTGTTTTAATGCAAGAAGAAAGACCCATTGCTTTCGAAAGTCCTCCAATCAAAGGAAAATATTTACACAAAGCTATTTATGAGAAGGAAATGTTGGCAATAGTACACGCACTTAAAAAATGGTGACCTTACCTAATGGGAAGACACTTCAAGGTAAAAACAAATCATGATAGTCTTAAATACTTTTTAGAACAAAAATTATCTTCAAAAGAGTAGCAAAAATGGGTCACAAAGATGTTGGGATATGACTTTGAAATCATT